>JACEOJ010000161.1:0-101926 GCA_013761285.1 Campoletis sonorensis
GTCGACAACCATTCGTACGAGTGACGTGGCCAAAAGTTACGTCACAATATATATTTTTTTTTTTTGCAAACTCTTTATTACGCGTCGCGCGTGTCACTTCGATATTTTGCAGAATTTTTATCGGGCTTTCGCGTCGCTGGTCCCACGACCGGAATATTTTTTTTTCTCTCTTCACTGAGGGTTGCAAGTCTCATTTTACCCAGGACTCGCTCTCCGCTCTCACATATTCATATTTTCCTCGCTCGAAAACATGGTCCATTTTTCGACCCTTTTTTCCAATCCCCTCCCACGAGAGCGGGGAATCAAGGCTCTAAAGGGTGTTTGTGCAAAATGTATGCTTATCTCACCCTAGTCTTATCAAACTTTGAAAAACCTCGCAAATTTCAATGTTCTGGGAACCGCTGATTTTTTTTTTTCATTAATATTCTTTTTTGCTTTACTAATAAGTTGAACACTTAATTATACGATAAAATTGTAGCAAAAAAATAAATCAACACACGAATGGAAACTTTTGCAATTAAATGCACTAATTAATCAATTGTTCGATAAATAAATTTATAAACGTACCATCAAATAAATGGACCAAATGAGTAAATAAAAAACTAAGATAAAATATAAATGAATCACCGTAAAGATTAGAGGAAAGGAGGAAGGGGGAGGAGGGGTAAGGACAAATGAACAGGTCATCAAAGATTGTCCATATGTAGCCGAGAACGGTCATAAATACTGAGTGAGTCCGGAGTCGTAACGTCGAGAACGAGACGATAAAATAAATTGATCTCTCAACGACGAGGCTTGCCAGATGTCGCTATATGCGTAACATTGGTTGAAAAGCCGCAAAAGTGAGGATCGAAGTGAATAGCAAGAGGAGAGCTATAGACAAAAGTAACACATGAGGTTTTATAGGTCGATGAATCAAAAAATACATACGATATCGAATTCTTGTACAAAAATTGATTGCAATTTATGTGCTGGCGAAAAAAAATTTCATCACATTAATTTTTTTCGGCTTTGATGATCGAAAAATTACATTTTTGTGCCGAAACAAAATTATAGACTGAAATGAAATCATCGAGAGTTTCGTGCAGTGTGCACAAAACAGCGTAGAGATGAAACGTTCGATGAAAAGGTTGAAAATCGTGTTATCGATACACTCGATCACTTTGGGACTACACTAAACAGTTGAATATAGGAATATATCTCTATATACATATATGCCATCTATATATTGTTATAATTGAGTGAGCCCGGGCTAACCTAATTTCAAAACAATGTCGTTTATAAGTGCGGAGTGAGTGAGAGTGGAGGTCGAGGTCGAAATCTCCTTCTCCCTCCTCTCGCTCCGTATATTACGGGTTCCTGTTGTCGAGAGAAAAATTAGACGAGGCTTTTAGCCCTTGATTCTATTAGAGACGTTTTCAAGCCTGCGTGGTTACACGACCTCACGGGGGCTGGGTGTGTGGCCCTTCTTGTTCCCCTGTCTTTCTTCTCCTTCGCTCTGTCATTTTCTATGGTCCAGCACCGATAACACTCCACTGTAGTACACGTACCTAAAATATTTATGTATAGTAAAGCCTAAAAATCGGGGTGACGGCTATCCTCATGTTATATATATGTATATAGATATATGTTTAAACGCTGGAGAACCCCTCAGACGGGAGCAAAGTGAGTTGTAGCCGAGTTAGAGAGTCAGTGCTGAGACTCGAGTCTGATTTGAACTGACCATACCCGTCTATGTAAATCCTTGGGAACTGTACAGTTTGGGAGTCTGGCTTCAGATGATATTTGTGCTTACAGAGTGTCGAAATATAATTTAGAAACCCTTTAGAAAGAAACTCATAGGGTGACCATATCTGAGAGTTAAATTGAGACTTTACTGATAAGAAAAGTAATTCACGATCATGTTAGATTAGCCTACTTGCAGTTTGCAGACACCCTGTGGATAGATTGCAAAGACACACCGCTAGAAGTTCTCGAAAGCCCGTACAAGTAAAGCAAAATAGCCAAGGCCTGCATGTTCTAGTTAGAGATCTTCCTTTCTCTCTTTCAACGGCTGAAAGCTGTCATCCCGTTGACAACGTACAGCCTCTCGGAGAGTGAGTTAAAGTGCCGGAGCCATCGAATCCATTCAACCTATCAGTCACATCACTCGGATCTATGGACTTTATATATATAGTGTTTTTATATAGATAAGAGGCACATAGAAGTCATGTCACGACAGCATCCTCTATTTTTATACTGGATGGGCCAAAAATCACATTTGTGCTGCAGGGAGTGATTCTTGGCAGATCAATTTTCAGCCATTTTTTTCACATTATTTATTATTGCTGAGGCGAATGACAGATCCAAGGTTTAAACTAGCATTCTTCATATTATGTAGACGAAGACTTTCCGGCGACTTTTCTCAAAATTTTAATAACATTGACCCTCTTGTTTTAGGCAATACAGAAATTTGGTCGATTGAACATAATCGATATTGTGAAAAATCGAAGGTTTGAACTTCGTTAGAGAAGTTTCTATCTTTCTTTAATTAGTTGATAATTAATCAACCTGCTGATGTCCATCGCTGCATTCTTGGTTATTACTAATTAATAATTTATATTTTGTACAAAATCCATCGATGGAACGAATTTTCGGAGATTTTTATTTCCTCAAAATGTTCTATCCACTGGCCTATAAAGCGCGGTGCGGGAAGACTTTTGGGACTCCCAGTATATCTGGCTGCTCCCATTGAAGTAATCAGCTGATGAGAGTCTCATCTGCTCTGAACATTGGACACAATCTCGACTACGCATTCAGCATATATTCAATTAATTGAAGATGATTCTTCGACCATCAGCTTCACTTTAAAGTCTCTCCTCGAAAACCCTTTGGTTAGGCCTCCGAGCTCGCAGTTGTAAAGCATTGCAAAACCTACGTTGCAATTTGTTCGACATAACGTTCGAACGTATAAATGACATTCACAAGAGTTTCTCTGTTCATTGCAGAAATCGTGATGCGTTAGAATTTTCTTTTTATAAAGGTTATTTCACCGACTGAATAGAATATTGATTTCGATGTTTGAAAATCCGTATTCTATTTCATCGAGAAGAACTACCTCGGCGTCGAAGTCGACGAGAGCGTCGAGTAGTATCCGAGATTGTGATTCATTAAACTTTGACCTTTTTTGTTTCCTTTCTGTCGTCATTGTTGACCATGGATGCAGCTGATTTTTTTTATTATTTTTTACAATTACAAGAAACCTTTTTCCAATTCGTGGATTCATTCAAATTTAATTAGCGATGACCTGGTGACTTTGTTAATTAAAGCTCAACACACGTGCTTTTCTATTCATCAACTCATCCACTTATTTTTTTTTTTTTGGTGATGCTTCCCTCGCTTATTTTTTTTTCTTCGACCGTTTTTTCATCCAATTTTTTTTATCACAACCACGCGAACAAAAGACAAAAATGGTCCACATTGCAGAAGGTAACAGTAGCGAATTTGATTGCTCGAGTGGAGATAGCAAAGAAACGTGATGAAAAAAAATCTAACGAGAATAATAAAGTGAGAAAAAAATAAAACAACAACAACAACGAAAAAATAAAAGTAAACGCAGAGTGGCGATGACGCCGGCATAGCTTTGGGCAACGAATTGTATCCGGACGTGCTCCGAATTTTCTCTTTATCGTTTAATTCCTATCCTTTTGTCTGCTAAAAATTCATATCGCACCCGAACAAACGTATAATTCCATTTGAGAGTTTTCGTCAATTTTCCGTCGCGTCTACAAAAAAAAAAGAGAAAACAAACCTATAAACCAGAAAAAAGTCTATAAGTCAGTGAATCTATTTCAAAAATGCTCGATAAGTGTTGCTTTTTCCGTCAGGCTTTAATTGGCAATTGAAGAAAACAATATGGTGTCGAACAAACAAAAATCAAATATACTTCCAAAGTTTCGGTTTTTTTTTGTCCCCACATTCGTCACGTATCTTTCGTCGCTTTTTCCAACCCTGTCACACGAACTTCTAAAGGTTTTTGTGTCGGCGAATGACGATAAACGCGACATGACCGTTGAGTGACAAAGTTTATGCAACAGGGTGCGAGAAAGAAAAAAACAGGACGGCTTAAAAAAACTAAGGAAAAGATACGGGCTCGACCAATGTTTGTTTCCCCGGAGAATGCATTCCCTCGCATTTTTTTTCGGCAAAGCCCACTTGAAACCGGAAGAGAATGAGCGCGCGAGGACTGAAAAGAGATTGAAAACAAATTCGGTGGAACGCACCCCATGACGTCTATCCAGGGGTTTACTTTTGGGCCTCTTGATCGCGCCCTCTGCGTAACACATGTCTCGCAGATGCCTGTGTTGCATGCCCCTTAGTTTACTTTTATATATACACACACTTTTATTTCTCAATGTATATAATATACGAACAGAAAAACTCGTATATATTATTTGTATACGTATGTATATATTGTAACGGACACATGTGAAGTGGTTAAAAACTCGAAACTTTAGTGCCAATGTGGACACAGAAAAAAAGAAATGTTTGCCTGCATCCAAATCGCACTGTCCCACATCTGTATTGTGTTAGAAACGCTCTTTCGTATCCCTCTCATCATTTTTCTCAACTACACAATAAGGCTCTTCAAATTTTTCTCTTTTCTCAAAGATTTTCCTCTCCTTTTCTATATTTTTTTTTCTCTTCAATATCGAGTCGAATCATAGAAAATATTGTGAGCATAATCAAAAACGATATAAATTTTATCCGCAACGACAAATGTTCTCTCATTTGCCTCCCATGATGATGAGTTCCTATAAAAATCTCGTGCTATACGTCACGAATGTCTTGTTATCTGAAACGTCATAATAAGTGTTTCATAAAATCTAAAATAACTTTTGATGAATTTGTACCAAAGATGATGGAAATTGCGTATAACTTAAAACATTAGAAAATTCCTTCCATTTGGACGGCGGTACTTAATTACTATTAGTTGTTATTGTTTTTTGGTAGTCCGAAGATTTTCCATTAATCGTGATTCGTCGCAATTTCCAAGTCTGCGTGGCGGAAACGATCAAATTTTCAGTTGCACAGTTGGGCTCGCAGTTTGTAAAGGTTTTTATGTAGTTCTCAGTTAAACCGTTGCCATGAAACTCTATTGTATAAATCTCATCGAGATGAATTCGGTTAATGGAAATGGAAGGAGACCAGAGCACGCGAAGGCCGTACAGAAAGAATCGAGCGATTTGATGCACTCAAAATAATGGTGTGTAACGAGGGCTTCGGTGAAAAATATTATTCCCCATTGTTACATCATCCAAGAACAATTGAACAAAAAATTGATAAATTTTGTTGCCTGGACAAAGATGAGTGGGGAAAATGTAACGGTTCTATTTGTATAGTCAAAATACATATGTTGAAATGAATTGTTTATAGAAACTGTATACAACACGGTCTGAACGATGGTCGTGGTCGATATTGAGCGACGATTGAGTACTTGTATGACCCTTCAAACTACCAATTGTGTCGATAAATTCCGACCTAATTTCTGTTGGTCAAAACAATCATACAATTCCCGTCCGCAGTTCTTTTTCAATTGTTAATTATAATTACTTTTGTCATAGTTTCATGAACGCATGCGAGCTCAATGGAAATTAGCGTCAAGAGCTGTCGATGCATGTAAATGTAATTCATTGCCGCCCAAATTATCTTGACAATGGAAACAGATGTATTGACACTCGTATAAACTTTGACAAATGTCCCCCCATACTTTGCGAACAAGAAGGATTTTATTGCATTATGAGAAAATAGCTACTTCACACTTGTCAAATGAGTGCAACATTTTCACATTTGTTTTATGAAAAGTTTAATACAAAGATTTTATAGATTTATGGTAGATTCATATTACACCATGTCTTATTAACCTTGAAAAATGATAACAACGATACATTTGGCGAACTATCAGCTGATAAATGCAAAAGTCATATTTTCATCGACATTTTATATCAATTGAAGTCATAGTTTTTTTTAGCGATTATCATGTACCATGGCTTATTTTGTTCTTCAATTGATTCTCAATAAATGTATCACGTCGATTTGTTTTTTTACTTGTTAATTGAAAAATGACAACAATTATTGGCTCCAACATTGAAACAATGGAGCTTTAATAAAAACAAAGAAATGGTGGATTTGTTGAGAAGCTCTTGAGATATAAAATAATTTGACTAGCGTGAAGCAGCCATTTTTAATTCAAACAAATAAGGACGTAGTAATTATTATATTATTACAATTAATTTCTATAATTCATATCATGAAAAGTTCAATCATTTATTTTTGCTTTTTTTAGAAATTTTACGCAATAATATTTTTAACACCAGGACGCAGAGTAATTTGCACTGTCTCAAGCTGTTTACGTTTCATCAGTAACCCAAACGGAGTATGGGGAATGTCTCGTGTCGTCCTCTTTCAGGGTTATTTTGTTCGTTGATTTTTTTTTTTTTTATCGCGATCGATTCTCGCGCCCAGTGAATAGAAGGTGTACCGCAGAGTGTATTTAGCGTGAGGGGTTGGTGGATAAAAAAGAAGGAAAAAAATAGAGAAGTCTGTTTCGACGAGGGAGGCTGGGTAAGTGCGTTGCGTGTACGCGTTCGGTGCAACCTTTTACCACCCTCGATGTAGCGGGACTTTGCTGTCAGGAGTATACACATACAACCTTTGTATGTATACAGGACGTGTCAAAAATTGTGACTGAAATTCGGAGGTTGAATCAATCACGACGTTCTGAAAAGGGATATCAATAGAAATAGTTTTCTATTCGATGTTTCGTTAGTTGGGGATTAGAAATTCAGTGGATCGCGAATCTGTTGAAAGGCTCGAATTACTTATTTATTGTTTGATCAACGAATATTCAGAATAAAATTGCAGGATTTTCTTTTTCGATATTTGACTGTCGAGTCCAACGTGTCCAAAAGAGAATCAGAAAGATTTCAAGACTTTTTGAAAGCCTCTGTATACACACAGAAAAAAAAGAGCATAGGAAAGGATACGTTGATGTCCGTAAAATTGCTTGCGCTCTTTCGACGTCATCCCTTGCCCCGGTTAGTCACCCTCGCCCCACGTTTCCTCGACATATTCGACACTTACGTGTTGCATCGTATAGAAAACTCGCTCTGACAAACACGCCCCTATGAAATGTTCTAGCAAGTGGCAAAACAGCGAGTGACCGTGCAGTGATTTTGCGTACATGATGAAAGTTGAAAAGAAAAAAAAATAGGGGACGTGAAATGTCTCGGGAACGAGAGACGAGAAAAAAAGAACGTTTTATCGAAAAGTTGATTTTTTTTTTTTGCAAATCACATAGTTTGGGGGCTGGATAGAGAAAAATATCGGATGACAGGAAATGGCGATGAAAATTTGTGCATCAAAACGGTTCAACAGTTTTCGAATTCACGTTCGCTCGAGCGAGAAAATAGTGAATTCGAAGAGAAAGCGAAGAGGAGGAAAGAGTTTAACTGGTGCAACTTCGACGTGAACAAAGGAAGGACGATTCTCATTCGCAAATAGGTCGAAAATAGGGCACCCAAGAGATAAAGAAAGAGAGCGAAAGAGTTTGTTCGTGCACGGACTATTTTCTTAGCGTAAACAGTTTTGCAGAGAACAAACCTTGAAAGACAATCTTTTACCGGGGTGGACGTTTTTTCTAAGCTTGTGGTCGCTTTTTTTCTATATAAGGTGAAGAGTTTCCTGCGCGTCAAGACAGAAAAGTGGTTGAGATCGCGTACACCCACAACATCAGAAACTTTTACTTTCCTTTCGTTTCCTTTTCAACTCTTTTCTCATTCTTTTTCCTCGTCCTTCTACTCGCTCGCCCCTTCCCCACGCTGTTCGTTATCGTTTTTGTTTTTTTTTCATTCCTCTTCATCGCTCGTTCGCTCTTTATTCTTTATTCCTTTCTTTTTTTTTTACCTTGTTTCCATTCTTCCTTTTACTCATTCTCTCTCGATAATTTCTTCTCTTAATTTGACTCTAGTTTTTCAAATAGTTCGAGAGTTCTTTTCACTCAAGTTCGTCGGATTATTTGTCCTTCTATCATTCTCTTCTTATTTTTCCACATTTAACCCTCCATTTTCTATTCAACCTCAACTTTCTTTTCCTCTCTATGACTCTCTCATTTTCTTTGCATACGTAGAATTTATAGAGTTAAGATTCTATTTGAACTGCCTGAATGTTTCTTCAACAGACTTGACGCGAATCGATCTACCGACCTGTTTACGTACATGAATTCTTCTTAATGGACTTTTCGCGTGTCACACGACCTCAAACGGGATATAAATCATTGCAGAGAATAGACGCTTTTTCCGTATACATTTCTTCAATGCCCCCGAAGTACATTACCACTTGCAGCCCGTACAGCTCCTATACTTGAACATTTTTTACACTTTCTTCCCTCACGCAAAAAGCTTCTTTTCGGTGGTAAAAAAATTACCGTCGTTTCAATGTCAGCAGTACTTGGAAGTGTGACAAAATCGTGCCTTTGAAAATCCCTTTGAGATAAGTTGCAGTGCATTTCGTTGATTTTCATTAATTTTGTTGTTCCTTTCATTTAATATTATTTTAATGTAGACATTTTTTAACTCAAAAAACTTATTTAAAAAAAATTCAATTGAAAGATTTCGGTGTTTTGTAACGAAAGCTTGGCACTTTGGCACAAAAATTTGTGCCGAACGTGTTCGTCTTAGTGAATCGATTTTCGCATCGAAGTTAAAATCATTATAAAAAAAAGGCTCTGAGTCTTGGAATAATTCGAATGTACGTTTCGATATCTCTCTATCCTTTTTCTTTTTCTCGTTAACTCGACGTGTCTGTTGGAAAATGTAATTTACGCGTCAGCGGGTAGCGATAAAATTCTTTGATGCCCGTTTTTATTCAAGACTTTATAAATTCATGAGGTTATATAGAAGCGGGTTGAAAAGAGAGAAATGAAGAGAGGGGGATAGTGTGACCCACGAGGGAATCGAAAAAAGGGAACTCGGAGCAACTTGTAACCGGAGAAGTCGCCAGCGAGACCCAACGGTACGAGAACCGGAGATAGAAGGAAAAGTCTCGTGTAACGATTTTGGCTGTACGCGGCCGAACAGCGACAAGCCCGGGCTTTACAATTTGTATCGATCTCGTATGCATGAGTAGGGAAGCACCATATGTCCCATTGCGTTGCGAGAGAGAATTATGAAAAAAAAAAAAAAAGCATCACTGATCCAAATCGAATTCATAAGTTTTGTAGTATTTTATCATTTCATAAATAAATAAACAAAACAAGCAAACGTATTCGCGAAATGAAAAATCAAAATTCATTTGTGAATGAATACGACGAACGATTTTTCTCACGTGGATGCGCAAATCTTCAATAGTTCAGTTTAGAGATTAATCCTCTGAAAATATATACCAGAACCCATTTTTTTAAACCTCAAATCGTCGTGAGAACATCCCAAAAAATCACTGTTCTCGAAATGTTGGCCCCGAAATCATGATTCCCGATTGATGTATATCGTGAGTGAAGTAACTGATTTCTCAACGGCCATTACTTTCCCGCATCAGTGCAAAAAAGGCTCTATTGATGGCGCACTCTACCGTATTGATTCATGGAAAAACCTCTTTCCTTGAAAAACGTCCTGAAAAAGCTTTGGTTGCTAAGTTTTCAGGAAAGAGCGCCGGGAAGCACAAGTTTCATTTTGAATCTAATCGTAAATTGATAGAACTTTGCGGTAGCGTAAAATGTGCGTTCCTTAAAATGCTTCATCACAAAACCTTACTTTTAAAGAATTCTGAGATGTTCAATCGACGTTTTAATTCGGGTTCACTATTTTATTCAACTTAATTTTATGATTGTTTTATTTATTATTTTTTCTCAGAAGATCTATGTTTGGTAAAGAGAACTATGTCGAAATAAAGAAAAGACACGGAAAGATGAAGGAGAAAGGAAAAAAAGCGAAAAGAGCAGAGAAGTTCATCGATTGAAACTTCCTTGCTCTTAGCTTCAAGTTTCTTCGGTTCGCTAGACATGCTCGTAGCTAATATCGGAACCTTTTCTCTTTTTAGAGAAAAGGTTAAGATACAAAAAAAATAAAAATATATGCACATAGAGACGCTCGTTTCTCGCTCTTCGATATATTTACGAGTCGAATCGCGCGGGTGTGAGGGGAAAACGACAGGACGAGAGCTCGCCCCGATATCGAGATTGAAAAAAAAGTCAACGTCTGGGCGGATTCGTAGAAACCAAAGTAAAGGAAAAAGAGTATTAGAGGCAGGAAACACGAGATTTTAGAGAAGAGAAAGTGAAAAGGAAGTAATGGTGCTCCATTGCTTTTTCGCGTTCTTTGGTAACGCGATCTTTCTCTCCGACTCACCCTCAGTGTCTAAGAGGATATACGAGGATATTTGAATCGGGTGTATTTTCTATCAAGACACGGATACGTTTTTGACAAAAAAAATAAAATATTAATTCATCTCTTCTAACGTTATTTCATAAATAATTGGAATTAGTAATTCGACCAACTGAAGAACTTTTGAACTATCGTTTCGACGGTTCATTAACGGATTTAGAAAATGTTACTTTCGATGGTTCGCTGCATAACAATGATAACAAAACAAAAATATGAAAAAAAAACGTTTGTTCTCTTTTCTCAAAGTTAAATCACCTCTCGTATAAAACACAAATATTGTATATGAACATAAAAAAGCCCCAACTACATCGGGGCTTTTCCAATTTTTCCAATGCATCGGATGTAGATAAAGATTCATACATATATATTGAATGAAGAATAGAAGTAAACCTAGTGCTCAGTGCACACGAAACTTTATAACGAATTTACACGATACGAGGCTATGAATCCGTCCGACTTTATTCACACGATTTTTTCTATTGTTGTAAGCACTCCTAAACAATATACAATATTTTTGCTCACATTTGTTCGATAACCTAAAAAACTTTTACCTCTTGTTTTATCAGAATTTTAAAATCGTTCGTTTGTTATATGAAACTCGTGATCTACGAATATGTTTTTTCTAAACGAATAAGAAAAAATGAGAGAGTGCAGTCGTATGTACCGTTCGCGGTTAAAATGCAATCAGAAAAGTGCTTGGTCGATGTTACAACCGATCGTTCGTAGTGCATCGAAGTTGGTCAATTTTTAGTGACCCAAAATGGGCGTCGAAAAGGTTGCCAATTTTCCATAAAAGGCTCTCCAAACAGAACATTTCAACCAAATACATTTTTGAGCGAATATTATATATTTTTGATCGGACCCCTGGAAAAAGTGTAATCCTTTTTTGATCTCTTTATTTATTTTTATTTTGACACTTCCTTCACTATAATGTTTGTATAAATATATCTTATAAATATTTTTGCTCTGATATTCAGAAGTTTGAACTCAGTGTCTCATGCTCTTTTTTTTTACCTTTTTTTGGTTACCGCTAGCGCGAGCCCTGTAATCTCCGAATCTATGATTCAACGCCACTCACGTGCCCTCGACATCTGCTCCGTGACAGACGTTTCACGACCCTTGGTATCCACATTGGGTGCTCAAAGGGCTGCGAGGAATCTTTCCACGCCTCTTCCTTTTATTTTCTTCCCGATTTTCTTTTTTTTTCAACACCGTCGTTAGGAATAATATATTTCTTCAACGAAACGCCCTCCTCCGGCATGAATAGTTCTATTAACCAATGCTCAAAAACATTCATTTAGGAAATGATGAAGAAATATAACTCTTCCATAGCGAGACTTGAAAATTTCTCTTCGTAAATAAGGCCTCGAATTCATCTACACATTTCTCTCAATACTCAGAGATATTTCTGAAAATAAACTTCTTGTAAAATGAGAAATAAACTTGTTTCATTACCGGCCATTTCTTCCATCGATTTTTCAACAATTTATTTGTATAGCTCCTCATTTTTCTACGTTTATGCATGAATATTACGTTCCGCAAGTACTAAAAGAAAAAAAAAGAAAAAAGGCGGAGGCAAAAGTTTCGTCGATAAAAGAACGAGTTCTATGAAGTGAAAATTACTTCTCCTTTACTAAATCTTATATGCACCGTGAGTTTCGAAAGAGAAATAGAAAAATTCACGTGATAAGCCCAGGTACCTTGGTTCAAAGTGACGTAAGATCACAAGACAAAGACAGAAATAAAGGAAAGATATACATATATGTATTTAAAAAGAGACCTTCGGACTTGTTCGCTCATTCTTATAGTCATCGTGGCACCGGTGAATGTTCTCATTTCGTGCCAAAAGTGGGTCAACTTCTTGCCTTTTTTATCCCATTACCGCTTATTTCCTTCGTACAAAGTTGAAATCTGGTCGCCCAGCGTCTCTCTCTCTCTCTCTCTCTCTCTCTCACTCTCTGTCTCGCTCTCTCTCTTTCTTTCTGTGTTCGACGAGAGTTGTTCAAAGCTCTTTACAAAGCCACTCGTATTTGGCACTCTTTACCGCTTGGATGTTGCTCAAGTCCACCGTGAGATATATATGTGTATATATTTAAGTTTATATGAAAATGTCTATCCATTTTACGTATACATGTGTATACACACTTGATACAAACTCAAGCTCTAAAGCTCAGTCTGGAGTAACGGAAATGAGAAGAAAGGTTCAAAAACTATGGTGGCGTAGGAAACTTCGAAAGAATTTTTTTCCTTCTCTTTTCGTTTTGGTTTATTTCACTCTTTTTTCTTTATAAACGAGCAATGGTACATTTTTTCTTAGCTCTGAGTAAGTTAACGGTTATAATTTCGATGGGATAGTTGCGACAATAGAAAAATAATCAGCATCAAAGTTGGAATACGTGATGGAAATCATTGAGTGTAGTTAAGGAAAACGAGGTAAAGAAATCTATAAAACGTTTTCGTAACAAAGATGGACGGTTGCGTCCATGGTCTGTCGTATTATTTTTATCGTCAGCGATAAATTTGAGTCTGTTGAGTATCCAGCGTAGTATAGTCAACCGGTGACTCAGTAGACTATGATATGCCATAAAAGACTCCTCACCATCTGTATCAAGAGACATTTGTTTTTTTTTGTGTTTTTTTTTTTTACATTTAGAACAATTTGATGAAAGATATAAATCCGTAAATGTCGATAAAAAGTGTATTTCCATCGTCTACCCTGGTCCAGGATTATATCCGATTGTCAGACGCGGCACTTCCGGTTGAAGCAATCTGCATCAGTTTCTTGAATTACTCGCTGCGTCACGGATCGTTTTCTTTGATCATTGAGCATTGTATTTTATGGTTTCATCATGTAACGAGAGCCAAATAACAAGGATAATGGTGAATAGAGTCGAGGAGGGTTGCGGAAGGTTACAAAAGGTCATGACAAGGTCAGCTGTAACCGAGATTAACAACCGTACGGTCGGCCATTTTGATCTGGACTCCTCACACTTTATCGCTTAGATTTTCTCAGCCTCGTTGGACCATGCGGCTGCCCCCGTCTCTCAGTCTCTCTTTCTCTCTCATTTGATCCTCAATTTGTTGGCTGAGAGTTCTGTCAAAGATGGCACCGTAAAATAAACCAAAGTTAGCCGGCATAATACACAGGTAGGCAAAACATTGAGCCGAATTAATTCCAATGAATGACAGAGAGTGGACGAAACGAGAGCGCAAGTTGAAGGTTGATGGCGACATATACAGATGCTGAAATCCACGCCCCGGTGATGGCTACTCTTCTCAGAACATATTAACTTACACGCACACACGTATACACATGCTATATGCCAATTTTCTATGGTCCTGTGATTTGACGAGGCGCCCAGCCGTCTACCGAAATTGCTTCCCGAATAGATGTGAAAGAGGGAGAGAGAGAGAGAGAGATAGATAGAGACTTGCTGCGGCGATGTGCTCTCCAGCTACTGTTCGTCCCTGGTTTGGCTGTCTAATCCTGAACGTCAGAGTCGCTTTGCATCGCAAAGGGTTCTCCCCCGATGAGCCCCGCCCTCTATCTCTGTGTACAGGACTTTGGGAGGTCGTATGAACCGATTCGATCCTATCGACTAAAGAGGTGAGTAGATGGGCAAGAGAAGGCGAAAGAGAGGTGGGAGGGGAGAGAGGGTTAGTGCAAAAGAGGATTGCGAAAGGAAGAGAGAAACGTCCGGTGTACCCTGCGCTGTACGTTATCGGACAAAGTTTAAATCGTTATAGAGGGTACTTTGCAAGGGTTGGATGGATAGTTAGAGGGAGCGTTCTCAATGCTCCCACTTTCTCTCGCTTTTGCTGCATCGCGATGAGACTTTTGACCTGGCGAGTATACACAGGGTGATAGTTCTTCAAAAGTAGCTTTATTTTGTGTATGTTGGACCTGGTTTAATAAATTATAGTCCATCGTACAATGTAACTTTTACTTCGTAATTGTCTTTCTTTTCTATCCAACACCCAGCACAAAGTGCCTCGGAAACAGCGGCTATTTTCATCGCTGCCAATAATGATCAAGGAACAATTACCTGAAGTGGGAGCAGGAGTAGCGTCAAGAGAAAGAAGCAATATTTCATCGAGCTCTCATTATTCTAACACCCGTACTATAACTACGTTTATCTCTCCAAGATGCTCTTGAATCATAAGTGCTGTACGAGATGTCGCAAAATGATTTGCCAAGCCAGGCGGTATCTCGAGGCTAAGTCACCTCCAGAGAAACGAATAGCTACAAAAAAACGACCAAGAGGATCGTGAGGATTACATACATTTTATACATATATACATAGAAAAGCAGAGCCTCCATATATCTGACTTGTGAGAGCCAGAGATATAAAAGGTAAGCGATGTTCTGAGTAGCAGGTAGAAGTAGAAATAAGAAAGCCTAGGATATAACGTAATCATTTACATTTTTATCCTTCCATTACTCTTCATGACTTGGATCGGGGTCAGTTGCTTCCCAATTTCGTATATCCATCTTCCCCTTTACTGCCAGAAAGATTTTTCCAGCCTGCGAACAATCCGTTCAACATCTTTCACTTCTTCTCGATGTCACTAAAATTAAAGCGCGAATAATTATCCTTGCAACTATTGAACAAACGCCCCGGAGCATTCAAGCACTGCAAAGCAATTTAATATCTCTACTTCTTCTGCTTAATCATATAAGCTTTCAATCTTTGCTCGTGTCACTTTCAAAGCTTGTAGAGATAGTGATTGAGGAAAAAGTGGTGATAGAATGAGACGAGATGAAGATCGTACGTAGAATAAAAAATAAAAATAAAAAATACAGTCCTGAGTGGTTCCCTCATGTGACGGAGTTAGAGAAACTCGGTGGGTTGACTTTGCTGACACGAAGTGAGAAAGAAAGTTGGTACGGGAGGGTTGGAAGTAGACCAGCTATCTCAGAAAGAGTGGAAAAAGAGACAGATAGAGATGGCGGTAAAGGTGGTTAGAGGAGTCGAGCTTCCGGCCCCAAGTAGTACTTTCAACCACTTGCGTTCAATTACCAGTCTCGGGGTTATGGTGGGCTTCCACTCGCTCTCTTTCTCTCTTTCTCGTCTGATTCGAAGCCTTAAGAGTTGTCTCCTGTCTTCATCTACCTTTTCATTGGCTCTCTCTTGCTTCTTGGCAATTCCATCTATCCCCAGTTTTCTCTATACTCCACATTTCCCCTCGATAAAGCCTGCACAACCGTGACTATACGTCTTTCCCGAAAGCCATCTTTGTCCACCGGTAGCGGCGGTAAGGGGTCTTGAGGGCGAGGGAGGAGAGGGAAAGAGACTGTGGACTATCGCGAGGGTTCTTCGGCAGCGTTCACTACCGCGTGCCAGATGCATCAGGAGCTTTGTCCAAGTTTGTGCAACGAGCACTGTGCACGCTATTCGAGCTACCTCTAATTGACCGGGTCTTAATGAATATGATCCCCGAGTCTGGCTGCACTAGATGGAAGTCTCGATGAAGCAGAGTACACAAGGAATCCGCTCTTGGTCCTTATTTCTCTCTTTCTCCCTATTTACGACAAGAGGAGAATAGGTCGCAATCTCGTAAGCTCTCTTGTGACTGCAGGGACTGACATACCGAACAATCTTCGAAACCCCATTGGCGTGATTTGTGTTTTCCCACGCATCGTGAACATTGCTTCGTTGAAATTTTCTCCAAATTCTTAGTATAGATGTATGATATAGAGAAAGCTTAAACGTTAGCGCGGAGTGGGTTCCCATTCCAAACTGTCTAAGAGGCCAGTGGAAAAGTGAGTCGATGGATGATGCGATACTAACGAAACGAATAGTTCATTCGTTGAAGGTAAATTCAACGGAGAAATGAGGGAAATGGAACCTTAGAGTTTTATCGTCCGGAAAACTCGGTTGAGTCTTCGAGTTATTTACTCACAAATGAAAATACAGAGGGTCGATTCTGGATAAACGTCCTTCATAACGGATCGAATAACATTGGTGGTTGTACTATAATATCTCCGGTGCTGATACGACGTCGACATCCCGGTCGAGCACCGTCTGGCGTACCAATAACATTGAGTGCTCTATGTTCCGGATACTGTGTTCACGTAGAAGCCCCTAGGAACTCTGATATTATCGCTAATTTGATCTAATCGTCGGTTATCACGGTTAATAGTTGGTCAGGTTAGATTGTATATTTATATATCGGATACTACGATGAAAAATTCATCACGTCGACACGAAAAGGTCTGGGATAAGATAATTCGATGACGCATTTGAGTGCACGGTAATGACCCAAGTGAAGAAAAAAATATTTCAAGCACGCAAGTGAGGTTATTTACAACGTTAGCGACAGCAATGACATCGATGGACTGATGAAGTTTGGTTACCCGTCTTCCAAATGGCGGTAAAGTCAATAACTAGACCGGCTTAAGTGTCGTCAAGACCTTTTTTTCGTTCCCTGCTTCGCTTTTACTTCATGCAAAGTCAACACTTTAGATTGAAGCTATGATTGGTCAACCAATCACTTTGTTCCAGTTCTTGGGACATTCAACCCTCGCTCACCGCATTAGAGCGATTTTCAAAAAGAATCAATGTCGCACCGGGCAATGATGTCCGGTCGATTAACTGGAAAACAGACGTGTCGGACTAGGGTCATTTAACTGAACAATGGAGCCAAACCAACAGGTTCTACAGCGCCGACAGGAAAAGCTCTTAATACTGTCAGCATAAGATATTCGCTAGTGACATTTGGAAGAATTACGTAATTGTTCACCATCAGATCTCGAGCGCCATTGTTCCTCTCATATATTTAGAGCCCTTAATGTAGATATGCATTAACCACAGCCTCCGAGATATCAATTATAGAGTGTAAAGTTCCCGCGATCCAGCTACTGGTGAGACCGGGCCTCTGAGTGATATAGCTGTTTCAATGAATCCAATCGAGTACGGCTTCAACCCATTCCCTCGTCCCAAGAGATTCACTCAATAATTACCAGAGACCTCGGGAGTCTGACTCCACAATTGTCATGGCAGGAACCACACGCGATTCGCGACCCTTCCCGAGTATGTATACACTACGGATATTCGGGTTTAATCTCGGCACACGTTCTGTTTTCTCAAGTGATATCCGGGCATCGGATGATATGGGTTTACTCGGGTCACCCTAAAGTGCGTAAAACAAATTCACTCCGATGACGTTCTTATCCTAAATCCTATTTCGGTGCATGCTGGGGGTTTGTCCTCGTGTCCGTGACGGATCGGAGTTTTCGTCATCTTCAACCAGCTTTTGTCTTTCCAATGGCGTGGCACCCCTCTGGCACTAGGAGAATAAGCTAGAAGCTCCGTTAACCCCTTCTTCGTCTCAGACTCACAATGAGGCCGCGTTATCATAAATAAAGAGCTGCTAAATTAGATTTCACAAATCAAGATGGCGAGCGAAGTATTGTCTACGTTCGAGGCTGAATTAATTGGATTTCAGGCGAGAACTTTATGCTAGCTATCTGCTTCACCCTCCTGCCATCAGCCTCAGTTGCGTGCATTCTATCTCTTGACTGTGCCATGGGTTTTGTTGCTGTGGATCTGGTTCTTGAAAGTCAAGGGCTGCGACGAGCTGTATGACTCGAAGAATCATCACGACCACGATACATCGCGATCATTACCAGGCTCCCTCTTCTTTTCACCAACGGATAATCAAAGCTCTCGTAATACGGAAGATTATGTATAGTACGTGTCTTTACCCAACGGACAATCATACGAAGCTCACTTGGTAATTCGAACTCCTTGTTGAGGACGCGGGATTCAGCCACACGCACGGTTGGCGTTGAGGGTTTTAACCCCTTTTGGAAAAGGGTTAGTGAAAGTGCTAAACAAAGGAGTGCCATTAAGGGATCAACCGGTTGGACCAATGACGAGCAGAGAGAAATACATGATCAGTGATGCGAAGATTGCTGCTGCGAGATGAAAAGTTATACTTAACTGTTTATCACCGATATTTGCAAAGCCCAATATTGCATACATCCGTAGCCCGCAACTGGATGAAGGAGAAATCAATAATTCGAAGTTAAGTCTAAGCACACAAAGACGAAGGATGGGGGAAAAGGTAATATGCTCCGAGGAGAAGCCATGAAGCATCAAAAGACGAGGTGACCAGGGTCAGTACCAATCCCATCAGCATCAGCGTGGCCAAGATTACACGATCTTCCGCGACATGCCGGAAATAGCGAAAGACGGGGGCTATGCCTTCTATCCTTGTTTCTCCGCAGTGGATTTTAGTCCTGAGAGCTTGGAATCCTGCTAAGACAGCAGGATCCCTCCGAGATGTGTTCATCTATATAGACATGTCTTGGCTCTTCACTGCTGCTTCTCTTTCTGTGGTTCAGTAATGGACGGGAGAGCCTTACAGAGCCGCAGATTAGCACGGCTCTTGTCTGCTCGTCTCATTACTCAAATACCGAAATGCGTCTATGAGAAACCTTAGAATATAACTCCCGTCACTCACTCGTGTGGTAATTCGGAAGTTAATAAAAAATCTTAACTTATCTAATTTAATATTATTAATTTATGGAAAAATGAGTCTCAACAACGTCCATTGGCCTGCTATGCAAAAAACGGTAGTTCAAAAGGGTCTTGCCGCGTTATAATTTGAACTCACTCGCATTGAGCTCATTCTACCATCCTCTTAGGATATAATCCAATAACCGTGATGTCTAGAACGCCGTCGCGATGGCCTAAAATTTTCCCACTAATGAGAATCCAGCTTATGACCTTGGGCAAAGGTGAACTGTAAAATCTTACAGAACCCGGAGTATAAGGAAGTATAGAATAACCGAGGGAGGTTGGTATGTATGCACATGTTAGCAGGAGCCTCCTTGTATAATTCCTTTCCGGGGAATATACGATGAAGCGGGCGCGCGGGGGTGATGGAAAAGCGAAGGCAAGATGAGGTCTATAGTGTGTTCACCCTTGTGCGGCTGCGAAAGGGAGCAGAGGAAAAGATCAAACCACCGCGGGGGATTGGAGAGCCAGTGTATAAGACTACCGCGGCTTTCTCGTAGTTTCTGCATGCAACGCCCTGCCGCAGAACGCGCAGATCTACAGACTATTGGATAATATATCCATAAATGTACAGGGCCTTTCAAATTTCACGTTTCGATGTCCAAATGGTATAAATACCAAAAAGATGTCTATAGAAAGTCTTTCTGATGATGTCTTCCACATCTTCTTGCTGCCTGTCTGTGGAGATTGCTTTATGGAATCGTGGGACAGGCATCAATTTGAGAAAAGTGCAGCTTCCCCCACCGTTTAACGTTATAACGCTTCGATTAACGTAATAATCGAAAAAGCTGTACAAACTGATGGAGCTGACTCATGATTGAATGGTTACAAAAAGTATTGCTGAGGCTCAAAAACATCGACGGTCTTGAGATTGTTCTAGAAAGTACGAAAAGTGATTGTCAGGTGGCGTTGGAATTTTTCCTTCCCCGCTGTAGACTTTTGTTTTAGGGAGAAACTTATTCACGAACATTGATCGAGTGTTTAGTAATTAATGGACATTGCTACTACGAAAAAATTGGCCTCCCGGTTCACGTTCAGAATTTCACGATCTACAAATCGTAGTAATGACAAGTACGACTTTTGATACATCCTGTAATATAATTTCGTATGTATGTATGTGTGCGCAAATGTGTATGAAATATATTGCACGAAGCAAGAGACGGCACAGGGTGAATGTCGAGCACACGTAGCGAAGAAGGATTCGCAGCAAGGGCAAGAAGGGCGGAAGAGGTTGAGAAGAAAAAGGAGGAGGAGTCTCAGCCATTGCCAGCATGGCTCCCTGAGTGCTTTGGTGAGTGGCTCTGTGCCTCTGCCCTCTTCCTTCCTCTCGCTGTAACCGTGCGCTACCTCCACTTGTGGTATTAAGATTAGCACAAAGCACACCTCTACCCCTTCTTTACAGCCCCCCCCCCTTCCCACCCCGTCCATTCTTCTCTCCATCTCCTGTAATTTCTCTCTGGATCGTCCTTCTCAGTTCCGTAGTCTACCCTCTTCAAATAAAACCCCACTTTCCCTAGTAGTACACCATCTTATTTGACTACGCATAGAGGGCGCTATTTTGCGTGTTACTTAATTCCTCCTGCATAATTTGTGGGATACAGCAACGTCGCAGTGGGATACCGAAAGTTTCAATTAATTTTTACATTCAATTTCGACTTAACGAAGTCTATGCTTTATTAATATTCACTGAAAAATTTAGATTTTTTTTTAAATACAATAATCCTCTACTTCAAAACAACAGAAACGGTTATTCCATTCCTGATGATCAAAAGGGACGTGAAGAATGTTCGTAAAGGGGTAGAAATTTGCCTTTCATCGCTTTGTACTTAAAACTATGATAATACCGAGTCATCGAATCCTTTTTGACTCATTCAGCTGGGGAGTTTCTTACAAACTGCTTAGCCAAAGACGACGAGAGGATCGTCGAGATGTTGCGACTGGGGTGCGGAAGCGTGGAATCCATCTTAATCCCTCAGTGGTACCACTTGAAACTTGGGGTTGTTCTCAACGAGTCGAATCTGTTTCCTTCTCTTTTCCCCAGTATTTTTTTTTTCTTTAAATTCCATGGACATATACATGTATATATAAATATGCAAAAAGACGAGCTGAGCCCAGAACTCGAAGCAAAACCTTGAATGGTGAGCCGAGTCTTGAAGTGGTGGGGTTTGATGGAGGGAAAGACCTTAAGCTGTCGGGGGGGTTGCTCTGACGCACTCGATGATAGCGAAAGGTTCGTGGAGGTGATCTCTCGTACGATCGACCGCTTTTCCACGCTCTCGTGTTCAACGACCGAATCCACCCAAGTTAGGGTTCAAGCCACGAACTTGTTGATGAGTAGTAAGTCGAGCCTTAACCCTCTTCTCAACAACATTACCGCAAATATATACATGCATATCACAAATTTACGCGAATACATAGAAAATCTCATATTTTTCAAAACTTTTTTGTTGCTATTTTTATTTTATTTTTCGCTCGGAGAAGCAATTGAACTAGTACACCATGAAATAATCGTTGAATCTGATTCATTCGCTTTTCCGGGTGTATATGAAGCGGGCCTTTTATCCATGGGTTTCAGGAATGGTGTATGTTTATCGGGCGAGAGCTCATATATCCCGTGGCTGTGCGCCTCGATAGGGGAGAAACACCCTGAATCAAATCTCCTCTTATAGTGAAATGAATACACCCCCGATCGGCTATGGCCTCGCGTGTGCAGCTGCACATGCAACCATAGTAAATATATAAATATATAGGTATATATACACTCGCGTATACATTTACGTAGATATATAGATATATATATTGATGCTGAAAAGATGATACTTGCTTGGTACGTCACAGGCACGAACATCACCAATTTCCATGGCAGATTACTTTCTCTATCTCTCTCTCTCTCTCTCTTTCTCTCTCTCTCTCTCTTTCTCTCTCTTTCTATCGTTCAGTAACGGGGATGAACCACGTGGCCTTTGATTGTTCGCTGATCCTATGCGCCAATGCTCCCGTGTATAGAAGGGCAAGATTGGGGAGAAAACGAGAACACGATCGGCAACTGAGCGTGCTACGGATTTAATGTATCGTCTAGAGCCGCGTACCCAATTCCGCATCTCGATCACCCTCCCCAACTATAATTATAACCGTCCATTCTATCTCTTTCTTCTCTCTGTGGCTTTTGGAAATTGTGATGGTTTCATCGTAAAACCGCATCACGTACGATATGCTTTTCTACAAATCGATAGAAAAAGTTGAAAAAATAACAGTTTTTTTTATGAATTACCAGAATCGTTCGAGGGGAAATTTCAAAGTATGGACGACGTACTGGCAATCCTGGGGTATCGAGTAAACAGCTGTCGCGTTTATCTGATTTTTAAGAAACATATACAGAAGATTTTAAATTATTACGGAGAGTTTGAACAAATTTGGTAATTTTTGGAATTGAAGTAGTATCCAGTCATTTTCAAATTCATCTGAATCGCTCATAAACCAGTACGAATTTCATATTCTTTTTGCAGAAATTAGTTTCGGAATTTTTTTATCTAAACACATTTGAAACCGGTGGTTTCAGTTTTAGATCAATTAAACTGACGGTTGACATAATTAATTTGCAAACCTTGAAACGTCAGACAATGTTTTACTGGAAGTCGGAAAATCTGGCCTTTGAAAAATATGCACTTTGGATTAATGTTTGATTTCCTTTTATTGTTTCAGGTACGTGGCAAAATGAATTTGTTCTCCTCGACACTGGTTCGAATCCAATCGGATAGGGGTGAGTCTTGAAATTTGTGTGGTTCATATAGTGTACAGAGATCGGAGTTAGCCAAGGGTTAAGTAACCATTTTACGTGAAAACGTTCCATGAATCCGGTGGCCCAAAGGGCTTGAGTTAGGAGTTACTCAAATTCGAAATTAATTTCGCGCTCGCCGAGTCTTGGTTTGTGTGACGTCAGAAACATCCAGCGGACATGAAACACAGTGACTCGATGCATTGAACTGAACTGAGGGAATTGTCGAAGGAAGAGACGATCCAGGATCCTTCTACCGGAAGGTTAAACAAGTTGAGACCGACGAGATGTTCGCCTCTCGTATACAAGGACTCGATTAAGTTCTAATTAAGTTGCTCGCTCCTCTCAATCGGATTAACTCCTGGTGTTGCAGCTACGATTCCCTTCGTTCTTCCTCGCTTTTCTATCTTTCATTGTGACCCTATTCATCCCTTGGCCTCTCACTCTTTCAAATATTGCACAAGCAAGAAATTTCCAACTCGACAAGATTTCGATATACCGGTAATGTTCCAGTATTTTCACCATCAATTAGTCCTCAAATCAAGGTCGATCTGAATTCCCCTAAAACTATTTTTTTATCATCTTCATTATTCCCAAATTAGCTGCGTTTCATTTATTGATTTTGTGAGAAATTCATCAAAAATTCGATTGATTCAGTGACTTTTTTTTTCTAATTGACATTAAATTGAAAATCGAAGACAAAGGGTCATTCCTATTTGAACTGATACCGAAACATTAGGAAACTCAAGAATGACAGGGCGAAAAAATAAGATGCCCTTTCGCCGTTTTATGAGATATTTTGATATTTTTGTATTATTCATTGAACTTGCTGGAGAATTTTCTGGTGAAAGTTTCAAGATCCCGGATTAAAGCTTGAAAAAAAAATGCGAGTCAAATGTGAAGGACTGTGGGGCGTGACATGGGGAAAATCGGGTCCGAGTTCTTCGAAGTAGAAGGAACGAGATAGATATGAGAAAACGCAGGAGAGGAGAAAAAAAAATCGGTCCAACGAAAAATATATTCCTGGTCGGTGAGCCTGTTATTACCCACGATCAGGAGAAGCGCACCCTTCTGGGCGCGATATCCGGACCATTCTTGTGTCCGTGTACCGAAGAATGGAGAAGGAAGAAGAGGTAGGGATTCAACGTTTCTGTGGTGCCTTTGATCGAAAGCTTCGAATCTCATCGCGCTCCCTCGATAACTTTCGACCCTTTTTTCCACCCTCGAGGCTGCCCGCAGCATCTTCAGTTCGTCAACGACGAGAGACGAAAATTTCACCCTAGAAAAACTGAGTTTTATATCGAGTCCAAAATGAAAAGGTCTGCATGAATTTGACAATAAAATAAAAAAAGAAGACTCGAGAGCTTGAAGTTTGGAAAAATCTGGACAGCAATAAAAAGGACGATAAAAAAAATGTCTTGAAAAATCACAGCCTCGCAAATCAATCCTAATTTACACATATTTTCAAGGTCATTGACACTCGGTGGCTCTTTCACGGTCTTATTAATAACAGCAAAATCCATACGGACCTGCATATATTTACACAAAAATACTTATTCCGTTAAAATCGTGCCATTATCTTGAAATAACGAGGATCGGATCAATGACGCAACGATCCCCCGTATCTTCTGAAGGACGTGAAGAGATAAGACAAACAGGGAAAAAGATGGGTCCGAGAGGCGAAGATGGACGGACAAAAGAGGGTATGTCAGGGTTGGAAAATAGCTCCTCATTTATACCGGGGGACGCATCTCACTTCCCACTCGTGTACTAGAGCGGACAGCGGACGCTTCCAGGAGCGTGTCCAAGTTCATGACAAAGTAAAAGCGGGGGGGAGGGGAGGGTAAAACGAGAGGGAAAAACGAGCCATCTTTATATGCGTCCGATATACGTCCATGAAAGACCGCCGGCTGGTCTGGCTGCCAATAGCAAGGTAAATACACCGTGGATGGTCCTCTTAAAGCCTCTCGCATCCCCCCTCGTTCTTCGCTCCCTTTCTCCTCTGCGCGAAACATGTACTCTTGTAGAATATCTTTTGTACGCGAACGTGCGTATTCTGGATTATGTGTATTATTATAATACTCTATGAAGCTCAGGTGAAGGGTGGTACAAATATGATTTACAGGGTGTCCTCTATAAAATATTCAAACTTCTCATCCCTAAAAGTTAGAATAATAACAAAATGAATACGCTCGGGCCTTGATTCATTCGAAAATTTGAGGGAACTGCTTCACATCGCAGTTGTAAATTCAGAACGTTGCTCACCCTCGTCTTTTCATCTCTGCGGACCTGACGTAAGAGCCGATTGGGCCGGAGGCATCCCTCGTCCAACGCAGACCGATCAATTTTCGGCACGAAGTGCAAGAAATTATGTTAACAATTTTTATAAACAGAGGTCCAAAAATATTCCAAATAGAGAAATAATTTGGTTTGGGAACAGAAAAGCATGCGATTCTCTTGTTTGACGTTGAGCCATGGAAACTTTAAACTAAATATGACACCCGGTATATGAAATACCGCGAGTTTTGTATGATGGTTGAAGATCACTCGTGCAAGCTTGATTCAACGGTATTTCCATAATCTGACTAGCAGAAGTATTGCCACAGCAAAAGCATATATAAGCTTTCGAGACCAGATTGGTACGTCGTGACGACGTAATAATACGATTTTTCGAGCTCTATATACACGTGCCGTCCGCCTCAACGACAAAGTTTAGATACGACGGAGGAGTAAAGGCTGCGTTGAGAGATATTCTCATTTAGCAAGCTTCCTCATTCGTACATAGACTGCGAAGAGCGAGAAGCACTCGAAAGAAAAATAGCCGTCAATCAAACCGGACCCACGCTCGACTGAATGTGATGTTGTCCGCGTTATTCCTGCCGCGCTTCGACCCTACGCCATACACAACCCGGCGTAACTAAACAAACCCGTGTCCTGCGCTGGCACTCGAGAACGAATCTCGAGGGGTCGCTTATAATTGAGAATAAATAGATACATTAGTAAACCGGACGGACGGATGAATGATGGTTGCGTAAAAAGCCCTTAAGGATGGTATATCGTTGAATGTATTTGTTGTGTTTAGGTATTCTGTGTGCGTCATTCCTCAGTCGTCGCTATCCAACGATCGTATGTACGTTTGGAATACCTTAAACCACAAAATACCTTACAGAGTCTTTCAAAAGTGGCGTCCGAGTTGAACGAAGTGAGAGAGGGCTAGATTTTGAAGGAAAAATATCCGAGAAATCTACCTTCGAAATGTGCTGATACAAAATATAAACATAGCCCATAAGATTCATTCTACTTAATGCTTATTCTCTGACGAATTGAATTCACATTCACGAATTAATTAATATCTCGTTAAGGAGGTTCGATCTTTTCTTATGCGTTCGATAAATTCCAGCTTTGATTATTTAAAATTCGCACGTCTTTTTTCGTAACTTCCCAGAAGACGTCATGTCAAATTTCAAAAAATTATCTTGGAATAATTGTATTTGATCATTTTGCCGTTACTTAGTGTATACTCTTAAGATTATGGCGATCGACCCTCGTTAAGTGTTAATCCGGGAGAAGAAATCGAGCAGATCTTTTTCTTCACAATATTACAACTTGCTTACTCTGCAAATGCTAAAATTTTACGCTCACCACCAGCAGCAAGGCTTCTGAACCACTGTCAACAATGACGATGAAGGCGTCACTGCCAACATTGTCCAGTTTGGACTCTCTCGTTCCTTCGAGGCGGATTGTGATCATTCACAAGCTTCACACTTAACAATAGCATTTTCCTAGTATACCTGCCACACTGGTCACGTGTATCGTGGTCGCATACTATTCGGTTGAAACACAAAGGGGGCTAAAGTACCTTTGACGCCTTCAGGGTAATGCAACGCCACCTTTGGGATCAAAGACCTGGCCGTTAATCTTGCATGGTCCTGATGACCTGAGGCCTATACGTCAAGACTTTGAATCCTTTGTATTTTTCGTTCAAGCCACGATGATTTACTGTGATTGTCTTCGGCGTCTTGTTCATCCCGAATTAGTCACTCGTACGTGGAATGTGGGTCATAGAATCTTCGGGTTAATAGAACTCGAAGTTTTTCAACGTCTTTTTAAATTTCTAACCACTGGCACGATATCGAAGCAATCCTTTGATCCTACGACAATAACCCTAACGTTCAAGCTGTTTCGACCAACTCGACGATTCATTATCACGAGCCTCATATTTTCCAGAGCGCCAAGAACATTTCTTACCAACGATACAAATTGTTTAATATATTTCACGAAAGCGTTTGACACGTAAAGTACCAGGTACCCAAACCGAATTCCGCTTGTGAAACTGGCGGACCAGGGAGAGAATAGAACGTTTGAAACTGGTAGACATTAATGCTCTTAACTACTGTCAAAGCTCTCTTGTTACTCTAGTCGAATAGGCCTGAGGCATTGTGGAAACGAGTCCGGCGTTTCTCTCCGCGTGCAAGTGGCCCGATCCGAGCGTCCAATTCTCCCCACTGTTCGTATTCTCTCTTCTCGCCGTTGGAAAACAGTTTATTCCGCAAACTGGCCGTCTCGTTGAACCGTAGCAAAAAGCTGTCATCCAGGTTTAGCTTTGGTGCGACACGTTTGTGGGGTCACGAACACGCGTTTGTTAGCCGACTAGTCTGCACCGCGAGACGAACGATACAGTGCGTCGAGCTTGTATACAGGGTGTCCTGACGAATTGTTCTATTTAAAATGCAGCTCAATCACGATATTTTATAATTTGATATCCGCAGTTTCAAGATCAACTATTCAGACACCCGGTATAAAACGTAAACAGACACTGCAGACACCGTGAAATAGTAGTGCAAACAGCGGAACTATGGAATGCATTGACGGAAAATTCACGCAGCTCGTTTCGATCGTGCACGGGAGCGAGCTAGAGAAAGAGAGAAAGTAAAGAGAAACATGCGGGTGTGTTTGGTGGGTTAAGCTCGAACGAGAATGAAAGCGAGGGTGCGAATTAGCGTTGGATGCTGAGACCGTATGAGAGAACGAGAACATATGCGGTTGTAAAGGAACGTTGAAACGTTTTGGTGAACGGGCGAGCGCTCCCGTCTGGCACGTGCCACTGACAGGCCATACCACTACTGCTCCCAGTTGCTACTCACTCATCCCTTTGCCTCTAAACAGCATACAAGCGAATTCCCGAACAACCCAACCCCATCCATCTTCTCTACATATACATATTCCTTTCTCGCTCTTCACGCCCCCAATCACGACTCGATACGTACAACAGGGTGCAATGCGGGCTGACAACTTGCATCCCATTTTCCTTTATTATCATCACCAAAACATGACAAGCTTTCTTCACAATAAACGTTCACCAGTTCAGACTAATTCTATCTTCCTCTCACTCTGTGTCGCTTTGTCCCGAAAGATTTTTCAAAGCAGCCCGTCTATAGATATATTTATTTCAATCGAAATCGTCCTGGTTATATACAAGAAATGGTGCACCTGGAAACGGCACGTGCTACAGTTGGCATTTCTTCTCTTCAATAGAAACACCATAACTTCGGTCGAATGTATTGTGCGCTTTAATTTCAATGGAATATCAATAAATCCATCGATTTACCGTCTTTTATTTAGGTCCAAGATTTAACCTCGTGTTATTGTTACAACACTTTGATTCTAATTATAATTATGAATTTTCAATTAATCATATACTGTGTATGAGAGTTTGTCGTTGTTTTATATCTGCTGGCAAATTGCGCAAAAGTTAAATTCATACGCCGGCCGTTAATATGAGTGTTATTTTTCCTTAACGGTAATCTGTCAGAACGGTAGACTCAAGTGCACAGGTGCATGATCGTTGGACCTTAAATGTGTGCAATACTTAAATTAGATGGAAGATCATTTTGTATCTGGAGAAAGATAATGCAAAAGATCGAAATAATACAAGATACTATAATAAATAGATGTGAGTAAAATATGTAAACAGATGTAAAACAAATTCTTGACATCAATCAATCAATCTCTCTTTTTCTCTTTCCCTCTCTCTCTCTCTCTTTCTCTTTCTGTATATCTCCCTCACTCACAACTACACAAGAAAAAAAGGCCAGTGAACAAACTACCCAAGCATATCCACACTGGACCCTCTTTTGGCCACATTCATTCTTAGTTACATATACGATAGTCTGGTAGTTTCCCTCACACACGTAACAGTCCGTTTTCCCTTTGGAACCACGAAATCACGTTTTCTCTCCGCCCAAAACAGTAACTTTTGCTGCTCAGCATCCAAGTTGCTCTTTTTCTCTCTCTCTCTCTCTCTCTCTCTCTCTCTCTCTCTCTCTCTTTTCTTTCTTTCTCTGGTCTCTCTGTATCTCTCACACTCGCTCTCCTGGAATAGAGAATGCTGGACTCAGAGCCTGAGAAAACCTCGCGTACCTCCATGTCCCGTCGTCGAAGGCAGAGAACAAAGTACATATACAACGAAGAACTCGGCGGAAGCAGCAATAAGGAAATACTACGATATAGAAGAAAAAGCAAGAGCGCAGAAAAGTAGAGTGAGAAAGAGGACAGAAAGGTCCACAGCCAACGCTCGAGATAAATCTTGTCCGTGGCAAAACGATTTACTTGCAAAGGTAACGCTCCCCAGGGGAAAACTTCCGATCAAACTCTATCATTCCCACTATCACCATGTGTGTTCTCGTACTACCTTCTGCTTGCTGTTGTTCTCATACGTTTCTCACGTTCTATTCTTCTCCCTTCTTCTATTCTCGACGTCACGACCTACATAAACTTTTTTTCATCTAATGTCGCGGCAAGAATATTGAAACTAAATAGGCCAAGTTCCAGTTTCTTCAATGCACTTTCTTGAATGTAAATCTTCTGTAGTTCAATTTTCAACTTCAAATCCCCAGATGAATCAATTTTATTGTGTGATCGATTACACCCTCAAAAATTAAAAGAAAATAATGTTTCAATTGAAAACCGATAAGTTAGCCAGTGAATTTCATTTTTACATCATAAATGAAGATTCTCATCATCGTGCAACGCAGTTCGTTTCTGTACCATATCACACAACCTTTACGTCCTCTCATCGTCACGCTCGTGACTCTGTCCCGACGACCCCTTTTGAAATGTAGATTCACGCACCGGCACAAAGAATGCATAATGTTTCGTTGCTTCCACGCTCTGTCCTCGTTCAACGCTCCTTATAAAATATACATTCATCGATAGCAGCGACGCGTTTTAACTGAAGTTTACTCGAAGATATTTTGCACGAATTTCTAAATTCCAGGTTCAGCTGTAAGACCACAACATTTTTTATAAAATCATTATTTTCAAGTAAATTTTACGTGATTTACATTTAATCCGGCAAATCCAACAAATAATCATGATTATTAGAAGCTTCTCCCGCTTTTTTTATACCGCGACCCCTTTTCACATCAAAATACCAACGTCGCTGAAATCGTCCAAAAATCAGGGAGACCCTGCTGCGCCGCGAAATCGATTCAATGTCGTGCTTTCTGCGGACGACACGCTTAATCGAAAGATCACTCGAACTGACGTTTTACTTTAGAGACGTACAAAAATACTTTGAACAATGATATCGTCAAGCAGAATTATTTATTTTCATAATCGCGAGCAACTTCGCTCTTTTTTTACGTAAAAATTGTTTCATTTTCATTGATAAACATTAAGCTCTCGAAAATAATAATGGAAATTGATCTAATATGAATTTTACAATGATTCAGTTAATGTTTCGTATTCGAATCTATTTTTGCCCTGCCATCTCTCTAGTGTGGCACTTTCAAAATACATTTTTTTTTTTCATTTGAAAACGAGTCACGTCATCTTTTCTCTCTTGTTTTGAGCTCACATAGGAAATACTCATTTTGCCTTGTACGTGAAAAGCTCCTTTAGAAACATACATGTGTATATATGTATGTATTTAAATACATATATTAGTTTTCGTAGATCAAAGGATCTCGACCATCGTTGGCAGACAGTCTGTGGGATTATGCCATTGGAGAAAACTTGTTGCTGGCGTGGACGTTTCAGATTCAACTCTGAGAAGTGAAGCAATCTTGGCTTCCTTCTGTAGAACTCATGGCGCGCACACACAAACGCATACACACTTAGGGAAGCGGCCTTTTGGTCTATAGTGCTTGGTTTCGCCGTTGCTCTCTCAAGAACGTGCAAATGCGGGAGTCTTATCTGGGCGTTTCGTTTGAAACGATATAGACAGACGTAGTAAAGGCGTCGGAGCATCTTTCTGGCAGTAGTATGTTTCTGAGTTGGTTGTCGTTTGGTGGTAGGACGTTATATTGAGAAGAGGGTGGGGGGAGGGGAAAGCGAGACTGGTGGCAGTGGCCCCTGTAATTAGCGTCTTCGTTCGTCTCTTTGACGCGAAGGGCGACTTTCGAGAGAGGAGAGAAAAGGATGGGATGCTGGGCTGGCCGGTATAGTTGATGGCAAAGCAGCAACTATGGTCGAGCTGAAATATACGCGGTGAGGCCAATGAGGTTTGAGTTTGATGGACCGGTGGTGAGTCCTGGTATGAAGACAGGAAGCAACGTTAACAGGTACCCCCGGTTTCGAAAAGCAAGAGAGGGAATCGCCTCTAGCTACTCTTCCACAACCGACCGGTCGTTATATAACCAAAGTTCTTTGTGGCTGTGGGTGGGGTGGTCCACTAACGTAGCTGCAGGTTGACTCGGTGTTTGCGACGCCATACCACCAACCCCGGCCTCAGCCCTTTGTCTCTTGTTCTACGTGTTGCTAGTGGTGCTGCTCCGCCATCATGTTGCAACTGGAGGGTAGTCGAACTGTGAGAACGCAACTACGATGAACGAGGAAGAGGAGTGGCTCTCGAGTCTGGAGGTACAGACAGTCGACGTTTCGATGTCATCATAGTGGCCAACCTAAAAGCGCCATGTTCTCTTGCCAGAGGCTATATCCCAGAATCGAAAGCTTCATGAGGTAAACCATCGATGGAGCGCGCATATACAGAGTAACTCGGATATAGTTCAGGAAGTCATCCTCACACTCATCTATAACTGTTCCCGTGGTACCAGAGGCCGTATTTCTATTATATCCGCCGTCCGGAAATCCGCGATCCCCGTGCCACCTGAACGGATAAGCGTCAATATTGCCAAAGTCTCTGCCTTCCACTGTTTCTCTCTCCCCCTCCCCTTTTCACCCTCTAGCTCATTCAAAGGTTTCTCTATTGATGTTCTCGCCTCCCTGTCTCATCAGACTGTACGAAATTTCGGGGCATGTCCAACATTTCAATCCAATAGAACGCACCTAACGGAGTCTGTTATTTGGATCGGGAACTAACCTCCTGAGTGAATATCGATAATATAGGAAACCAGTAGCAGGCACCTCTCTGATAGCATCATCTACCATTGTTGCGTGAATTAATCAATTGTTCTTGAATAACCTTCAAACTGTACTACAGAGGTATCGAACTCTTTTTCCAAAAGATCTGGCAATGGGAAAAATCTTCGCAAAAATATTGAACATCAATAGCCAGTTCATAGATAATTTAACAATGATCAATCGCTACTAACAAAACTGTCATATCAATTACCTTCGCAAACCACATTTCGGTATTCGCCTTTCATCAACCTCCAGATCGAATGTCCCGCCTAGATAAATACAATATTCACTATCCAAGATCGTACAACCATTAATGTAACCAGCAAGTTTACTACCGTACTTCCTCCTCCAGTCGCTATCAATTTCTACATGTTTACCGTATACCGTCGCATAGTTCCAGCAACTTTGCAAGTGGTACATGAGCAAGAATGGCGCTCGGTAACTTCCATGCAAGCATCGTCCCTACTCCCTTTGCCTTTAGGTCGCTGACACAGAGAACCGGAGGAAAGCAGTGCGAAAATGAGGACAGGAAATAAGGAATGAGAGACGGAAGAAGGGAGACGAACGTACAAGTCAAGTGTTACACACCCGCAATGCCTGCTGCGATCTTTTGACCACGTCCGCATGCGGTACATCTGGTGTGTGCTGACTTCAGTTTCTCTACGTTATTTCACGTTCTCCTCGTCTTTTGTTCCTGTACACGCTTTCCACACATCGCCCCCTTTTTCCGTCTCTTTCTCATCGCCTAAATCTCACTCACACGTCAACTATGTACAGAGTGTCGCTGAACATCCGCTCGAAATTTACTGGGCAAGTAGATCGTGTGTAAATCTGAAAAGAAAAATGTTTTGTCATTTTCCAGCCTGATCGACTAGTCCTGAGACATTTTTTTTATTGATAATAACCAATGAGGTCTAGTGTCACATAAAAATAGTGAAGTTCAAGCTGTTTCTAATCCTGATCAGCGCACCAAAATTAACAAATAATTGATCGAATAATTGGCAACTAATAAGCGATGCACTGAAAAGAAAAAATGACTTAAACCTTCTTTCTTGGAAATCGCTACGCTATGTTTCCTCAATACTCTCATCAGCACAAAATTCAAAACAGGTTTCACTATGAATAGGAACATCGGCAAAGGGATTATCAAAACCTGTGTCCTTCCAAAACCCCTCGAGCTTCATCCTTTGCATCGAAAGGCAGCGGAGGTCCTGCCGAACGCAATAAAATCGCCTCGTAAATTTTCAAATTCGTGAAAAGAGAGAGAAAAAGAGAGATAGAGAGAGAGTGAGTGGGAAGGAGAGAAAACCACACGCCTGGAGAACAACCTCCAAAGAGAAAAGCTGCACGCAGTACTGGGTGAATAAATTTCACGCCAACATCAGACTCTTGGCGATACCGTATAATTCCCCACCCTCTTTACCGAACGAAGCTTTTATTCGCGGACCACCAGTTCCATGATCAAACCATCCGTGAATCCGTCGGTATGGATAAGTTACATGCTTCTTCGAAATGAATTTGAAGTTCTTGAAACGAGAAACTCAGTACGAAATGTAAATGAGATTTTTTTTTATTACGTATCCGACGATTTCACCGTTTCAAATAATTCGTTGACCTGCAAAATTATTGATCATTCAGGATCGATCCTTCGATATCCAGATTCTCCAAGTTCGAAAAAACAAATATTTCAAAATTTGGAAGTTTAAATTTTCATCTTAAATCATGTCGTGTGTTAAATAAATAAACGTCCGTAATTTCAAGAGAGAAATATTCACATTTGAATGCAACCAGACGCCGATTTGGAACTGGAACTGGAACGAGCGACGGAGGAAGGGCCGGAAGGAAGGATTGTTATCTAAAATCGGGTGCGTGTTGAATAGGATACATGCGAGTATTGTCTCGGTCGTTTAGCGGGTAAACATGAGTCCTCGACATGTGACGTACTTAATGCACGAATCATAATTGTTTGATGCGGTAAAATGGGGTGGGCGCATTGCGAGGTGGATGAAAAGCAAACGGAAGAGGAAGACAAGGAGGGAAGCTTGTTACGATGCTGGCTCTATACTACGATAATTAATCCCTCGAATTGCGGAGAGCCATAACCGCCTTCGACAGCTCGTTAAAATTTTCATCAGGAACAATTTTGTCGCTCATTTCGTAAGAGAGATCGCTCACAGAGAAAAGAAAAAATAAACAGGGAGAGAGAGAGAGAGAGAGAGAGAGCCAGCATAGTGGTTTATAACTTAACGGATCGTTGCAGCTTTCGTATAACGTTGAGAAATATTATGATGTCATTGAACCTTTTCCGTCTCATGACCGTGTCATCCTTTGCTTCTTCTCGCTTTATCGATCACAAAAGCAATCTCTCGGGTTATGATCTTCGGTAATAAAACAACGAGATTGTAATTACAGTTTGCCGGTAATTTAATCGTTTCTCTGGATAATTGTCGAGGAAAGACCTATTAGCGGGGTCGTTTAGACGACCCTGTATTTTTTATGAGCATCATTTAAACGGGGTCATCGAGGGTCTTCTGCTGTAATGTCATTGCGAATAATGTTTTCATTTAATTCTTAAATTCGTATTAAACACATGCCTGGGGTGACAAATTATAATTTTTACATCGTTCGACATAAAAATCCTAATGAAACTTCGTGGTGTCGCCTGTGAGAGGAACAAAAAGTCGAGAAAATTGTACAATCGAGTAATATTTCATTCGAAACGAGAAATTGCACAAAGACATTTGTTTAATTCATAAATCCACATAAAATGGAATCAGGGCGTCGCAAGATTTTATCAAGAACTATATACGGGATTGTTTATATTTTGATGAATTTTTTGAAACACAAAGCCCGATATCTCGTGATCACCAAATACTCGAAAATTTGGGAGGTTCGAAACGCTCGGTCGACGCCTGGCTCGTGCGTACCAATTTAACCCCTCGTCAATCGGGAGCCAGGCAATCAGATGTTATCGTTTGTAGGCGTCGCTGAGCTGGCACGCGTCCCTCAAGCCCCTTGCACACGTTGCCGCTTTTTCTTGGTGAATATAACATACGAGCGCTTTACGAAAGTACGTCACGCATGCTACTATTTAACACGAAAAAAAAAATTGTCGTGCGCGGAAGAGGCTTTACCAAGAAGCCACCGCAAAGAGTATGAGCGATTTTGTGAGCCTTCATGTAGCGTAGTCACCGAGAACGAGTTCAAATGCCCGTGGCGTTTTGGAAAAACTCGAAAAGCGGTGGAGTTAATGAAGCAATCGGCTTTTCCGCTCTCTTTTGCGCACTCTCATTTTTTTTAGGGCTTTCAACCCCAGCCATCATCCGTTCAACACGGATTTTATCTCGTCTTACGATCAGATTCATCGCTCGCGGCAATCGGCCTGAGGTTGATTCTGCTTTTCTTTTTCAAATGGAAACGAAGAAAGCAGACGAAGCACGAGTAAAAAAAATGGAAGAAAAAAAAATCATGAAAAATAAATAAATTAATAATAAACTTAATAAGAGCTGTTGGATAAGTCAAGCCGAGTGGAAATTATTATTCGCAAGAGGTATTATGTAAGCTCTCGCTTGGCTCATACTCTTGCCGAGCTTGTGCATCCCCCGAGAGCAATGACCCAGAAAATGAATTAGCGCAAGAGTACAATGGGACGCATAAATAATAATATGTATGTATACTTAATGTGTTCATTAATATATACATATATATTGTGTATGTGAATAAGTAAAGAAGAAAATAAAATGGAGAGAGAGAGAGAGAGAGAGAGAGAGAGAGAGAGAGAGAGAGCGAAAGAAATTAAAAGAATCAGCTGACAAAGGTCTTTGAAAAGTAGACGCTGGAGAAATTTTTTTATTACCCTCGTACATTCCATAATTAACTGCTATTCTGCAATGGATTCCTCCACAATAATCTTACAATTACGGGGTTTGTACATAAGAGATGCACTCCAGTGGAATCTCCAAGTCAGTTTCATTTGATTTTTTATTTATTCAATTCACGAGTTAATCGCGAAAGCATGAAACACTTTTCTATAAACTTTGCAGCCGTTAAATTAATTCCTTATCAATTAAATTGAATCAATCAACAAACTGATTAAGAAAAACGATTGAGCCACATGAACCCACCGATCTTTTATCCCTCTTTCTGCCCCTATTTGTTATTTATTTTTCTTTGGTAGCATGAAATATCGTGTTTAAGCCGCAGGTGTAAATCTTATCGAGATATCGCGATTCTTTCACCGCGAGTTGACGTCTTTGCGTGTAACAAACACGGTCGAGGCGTTTTATCAAATTAACTCACGTGCCTTGCTCTCCTCGTGGCGAGTGCTTCACTGTGTTTTTGATTACGATCTACCACCGTCACTTCGTTAGCCACAGGTGGAACGAGGAGAACGTCCAAAACAAACGCCTTCTTCGCGCCTTTAACCAATCCTCAGATTTTCATCACAGATTTAACGACGTTAAGCTCTTTACCCTCAAATTCCATATTCGAACAGCCGACTTTTCGATCTTTCGATACTCACGAGTCCTTCTTGCGTTCCAATGAACTCTCCCTCATCTATAGATTCGAACGACGATTTATCCATACGTTCAAAATCGATTTTTTAAACATCACTAAAAGCGACGAGAATTTTTTTCCACGTTCTCTGTTATGACTCTGTTGCACATTCATTTAGTCGAACGTATTTCTATATGTCGCTTCATCAATTTCCCGCGATGCTTATCACGCCAATTTTACGGAACATTTAGTACGAATCGATAAGCGAGGGGGCGTAAAAAATATTGTCCTCAGCGAACGTATCTCATTTCGCTCAACATAGCCTCGTAAATTATTTTTTAAAATGCATTTTTCTTTCTCATCATTTCAACAAATGATTATTTTGAATCTTAGGTTATCTAGGAAATTAGCTCATTCTTTCACTGTCAAAAGAAACTAAATTTAAAAAGTGGAATACACGGGCGTTGAAGGGTTGTTTTGTAAAAAAAAAAAAGTCGTCTGGGCATTTGGAGGGAAGTTGAGAGAGAAAACGTCGAGAAAGAATACAAGTGAACGAGGATTAGGAGGGAGTGGAGAAAACTGCAGCCTGGATGCATGCATGAATGAATGCAACGAGCAGGTAACTCGAGCTATTAAGCGGTTCTTTCTCCGGTTGAGCCCAGCCCCTATTTTGCCTTTTATTTCCAAGGCTCCCTTGGATTTTAACGTGGCTTCTCTCATACATAAAGTACGAGATAGACAACTGTGTGAGTGTGTATGTGTGCGCGTAGTCATAAACGGGGCAAAAGTCGTTGAGAAAGGCTTATGAACACACATATGAGGAATAATATCCATTAATTTAGCTTTGAGCCTCGATGGTAATGTTATTGCATTCGTTATGGAAACTCGACACCGGTGCATGGCATTTCCAGTCCTTTTAGTCATCTTTTCATTCCTTTCCGTTTCCCTCTTTGTCGTTCTTTCTCATTTTCTTTTTCCGTTCACTTGCTTTTTTGTTTTTATTTTTTTATTTATTTTACATTCATAAGAATTTTCTTTTTTACGTAATTTCCATTTAATAAGATGAAACGTAACAAAAATAGATATAAATATGGAATAACCGGAATTATTTTTCATTTTCATCACGCTTGAAAGATTCTTTCAACGTTTTGAAATAATTAGAGTGATTGGAAAAGTGCAAAAAAAAAAAAGAAAGAAGAAACTCAATAAGATAAGGAAAAAGAGAAGTCGAGGACGGTCAGGGGTGAAGAAAAGAGAAAAAGTTTGATCTCGTAGACGCTCTCGTACGTACAGAGGGGAATGAATTGAGAAGGCCAGATGTTTTATTGACGTGAAGATGGATCGTCGCAATATTATTGCGTCCGGAATGGAATTCGTGTGCGTCGAATGTAAGACTGAGCGCACGTGTTGTATGTGCAACAGCCACATTTTTATATGTACATTTATAGATCGTGACGTTGAGTTCATTGCCTGAAACATTGGGGGTGGAAAAAAAAAGAAAAAAAAATGTATCGTTGATGTTGTGGACAACGAGAAATGAAAGACTGGACCGTGTGTGGATGCTGTGTGCGTCATGCATTGAAAAAGGGGCGAAAGAGGGAGGGTGCAACTTCTTGCCACATTCGATTCGATCTTTTACTTTTGCACGCCAAAGGCATCTCTTTTTCGATTATGAGGGAACGAAAAAAAGGGAAAACGAAATGCCAAAACGCCTCCTCCTTAATTTTTTTTAAAGGGGGCCCAAACGCACCCCCTCGTGATGGCACTCGTAATTCTCTTTCTTTCTTTTTTCTCTCGGTCTTTATTTATCTCCGTCTTTTCCGTGATCCACCCCTAGCTCGTTATCTACTTTTGCTCAACTTTCTCTTTTCCTATCTACCAACATGTATACGTATCTTATGTACAAAAAAATATATATATACATATATTTAGAGACCATGTGTGGATGTACAAAGTCTACTATCACCAAAGTCCATTATGGGATACAAAAATGTAGTGAGAAAGGAGGAAGAGACAAAAAAAGAGTAAAAAAAAAAGAGTGGCCCATTATCGCAAACTCAAGATCTCGATGATTGCCTTATCAAAATTCTAGCCTCGTATCCACCATCTTTTTCATCTAAAACTCTTTTCCTCTTTCGTATCTTCAACGGCCCCAAAATTCCTTACCTCGTGATCTTAATCGCATTATTTACTGAATGCAATAAAACTATTTGTACATAGAGATGAAAAAATTGGAGGCAAATAAAAACAGTAGAGACCCATCGTGTGCAATTGAATGTTGTATGCATTTTCGGCTGAATTTAATCAATTTTTCAAAACTCCTGCGTCGGAAAGTACTTTAGATAAAAATCACAAATAAATCATCCCAGACTCGTTGAACGCAGAAGAATCATAGAAAAAATTTACTGTGTCATATAAGGTAATTCGTGAAGAATTTTTTTATCTAAATATATATTTAGGATAAAAAAACACAATAAATTTAATTAAAAATAATAAACAAAATTTATTCACGTATTGCACATAGATTCAAAAATATTTATAGCTCCACTATAAACACGCAAATGCATTTATTATATATAAGAAGGCTCCCCGAAGAGAAATGTCTACGGGTGGTAACGTTTAAGAATACTACACGCGTTTCGTCCCCCCCTCCCCTCCTCCCGCCCCTCCGCATGTCTTATTTACAACTCAAAAACTCTTCGAGGGACTTATGGTCATAAAGCAAGCCCACCCCGAGCGTTATCCCTTCGTGAGAAAAGGTCACTCTTTCGTCAGTTTTTTTTTCTTCCCATTTTTTCTCTCGAACTCCTCAATGCACTCTCTCAACGAGCTATGATATATGTTATTCCGAAGATCGTTAGTCAGCGATTCTGGGCACAATTTCCCTGTAAAAGAAAGTTTGGTAAATTTTGCTTGACGGAGTTTGATTCTTTACACTGGGTTTTTGGACTTTTTTTTTTTTTTTAATAATTAATTTAAACTTATTCCGTTAATAAGCTTTTTTTGTATATTCTCAAGCATCCAATATTGAATTAAATGATCACGAAAAAAATTATCATTAGATTTCTAACAAAAAATATCGTAAGTAAACCTCAATTTTATTTTATAGTTGAGCGACTTCTCGAATAAATATAAATGGAGGCTCTGAAGATTATGATATTAATCGGGAACGAAATAAATATAATTACAGTTTTTTTGGAATTTCTTCTAACCGAAGCGGCAGTTATAAATATTTTCTTAAACGAGCTACAGCATTTGTGACAGTAATGTCTTTATCGTACGGTACAAGCACGTAATAAATAAGACATTGAAAAACAAACGTTTTAAATCCGGTTTTTTAATTACACGTAGATCGAGATATGAAACGACACCGATAAATTATCAACAGAGATTCCCGCAGGGGTACACTTCGTCGATCTCGAATTTGAATCTATTTCTATATATTATCGGAATGCATGGAAATCGACGTTGAATTTAATCTCATATTTTTTCATACACTTAACCGCACGCTCTTGAAAACCATTTTGTATAATCATTCGAGTGACTTCTACCAACCAAGAAATTTCTTTGGATCCTGCAATTTGTTGCAACACCAATGAAAAAAAAAGATAAAAATTGTGCGTTCGTCGTAAAAATCGGAGAGAAATTCGATTCATTTCATGCTGCAATAAATGAATAAGTCGAATGATAAAAAAATATACGAATGTAATAAAAAAAATATTCTACGATGACGAGGCATCGATCGTGCATGACGATGCGGATCAACTATTTAGTCCTTTCAACAGAGCCCGAGGGAGTCAAAAGTGTGTCTTCATCATGGGGTTACGAGTGAACGGAGAACAGAACGAGAAATTCTTTGCGGTGGTCAATAAATTATTAAAGGAATCCCCGAGGCTCCGGTGCCTGGATCGCTTAAACGAATGTTATTTGTATGAGGTCAGAATTTACGAGAGATAGAGATTTTATGATATAGCACGACTGCTCGATCGAGGCAGGCATGCAACGAAAAAAGAAATGCATTTTTTTCCCATCTCTCATAAACACGCATGCAATATAGGTGTACACGGAAATTCTCGTTCACCCTCGCAGTGCAAATTCGCGAGTTCCGGAGTATATTAACAGTATTAATTAGGCGACCCTTCGGCGAAGGATCCGGTTGTACGAGATGGACCAAAACCATGGAGGTGCATGGATGTGCGGTTTATCAATATATGCGTTTCCATGGCGTAGCCGACATACTGGGGCAACGTATAATACGCGTATCATATAGAATAACACAAATTTCTATACATGGATATACATGTGCAATCAATTTGCGAAAATTAATTAATTTCAGTGCAAAAAAGTAAACAGAGAATCTACACAATTTAACAAGTTTTTTAAATTATTGTTGGAAAAAAAGTATAAATAGACACTTGAAGATGACGGTAACTGCGTCTTTAGGGAGACGGCAGCGAGAGGAGTCAAAAGTTTGTTTCAAAGGGTTCACGAACCACCACCAACTCTTCCGAAAAGAATTTTTCTGTTTAACAAATACGTATTTATTCATGTAAACTGCACCGAATGTTTGTTTTCAATTCATATTACTTGAAATTACTATTTACATAGTGACTTTTACAATAATTATTGAAAAATATTGAACGATTGCTGAATTTTTATTGTATTGTATTTATTAAAGTTGTGTTTGTTCGTACGTTCGCTTCAAGCATCCGTTTTGATATGAGTCAATAACACAAACATTATATACACGTTGAAACAGCAATTTGCTAATTGCAACAGAGTCACGAATGGAGCCGCAAACTTTCTAATGTTTCGGCATTCTCGTATTTATTGTTCGAATATGATACAGTATATTTTCTTGAACGTTTGCGTATTTGTTCACAAAAATCGAGACTTTATATGATGATATTTTTTCCAAAGCAAACTCAATATTTTTGTGCTGGGATTTTTGTTGTGACGATCCCGAATTAATTTGTCATCGAAAGAATTCTCATGGATGCCGATTGTAAGAAACCAGTTTTATTTATCTAATTTCTGTCAATAAGAAATCTATATTTCGATTAAATTCTGGAGATGACTAGAGGTGACCAGCTCTGCTAAAATATTAGGAATTTTGATATAATAATCGTGAAAAATATGAGAAAGTGAAGGAATTTGTACATCTCTGTATGAGTGAAGACCAGTCTCTGAAAGATAAGGGTCGAAGGAGTGAGAAGGGGAAAAAAATGGCGGAAGTGTTGACGGTCTTTGGGTTTATGGTGACCATTGAAACGCCATCGCGTATAACGACCAATCCTTACCGAGTAAACAATTCAGTGCAGAGTCCCTTCTCCACTCCTTTCCATCACTATATCAATTACCTCACACCCTTGCGAAGAGGAATGAACGAAGAAAAAGAGGGGAAGAAAATGAAAGAAGAAGGAAAAAGAGTCTGGCAGGGTTTTTCCTAGACGTTTCTTGAGATCGAGCCCTCTTACAACCCTTCATTCCTCGCTCACCCCCGCTATCCTTTCATTCCCTCTTTCTTCCTCTTATTCAAGCACCTCATTCGCTAAATTTCATCCTCGTCTTGAGCAAAAAAAATGCCAAAAAAAAGAACGAAACTCGAGAATAAAACGAACAAGAAAAAAGAAAATGGGAGAAAAGTGGAATGACGGGGAGGAAGAGGGTGAAAAGCATCCCTTTTATTAATTGCGTCCGCGTGGCTATCGAGGGAGGAAACGGTCGGTGAGTCTACTCGTATTCTTTCCTCGTCTTGCTCTCTTTTTTTCCTACACAATGTTCAAGTCTGCGGTCCTTCCAACATTGGCTGGACGCAATAGCCCCTATACGAGCAGGGTCAGCGTTCTATGATTGTGATTTTATTTCACGAACAAAATTTTCAAATGAAAATGCTGCCAAATCGTTGCTCACGTTTAAATATTTTCTCCCATTTATTTTAAAAACTTTTTCAATCATCCCATTTTTAAATTAACGATAAACAAGTTATTTATGTTTGTATATCAAACCCGAGCAAAATAATTTTTACTTCTTTCTCTGGCGAATGCAATTTTAATCCATGTTTCAATATACGATGTGGCGGAAGAAACATATCGTTGGTGACATATCTTCTCTATGTATTAATGATCCTTTTGAATTTCGATTCTATTCATACGGAGGGCTGAATTCGTTGAAATTTTGTCATCAACGGAGTCAAGCTGTGCGTTACGCGTTTGACGAATACCGCAGGAAGTGAATGTCAATGTAGAAGCTTAATTTCGAGCTTCGAACAACGGAGAGTCCAGTCCCTCAAAATATCATCCCCTTTTTATCCCTCTCGCGTTCACTTTTCCCCAACAGTAATTACGCCAGTTACGGGCACCATCGAATATCCGGGGTGAAAACGAATCTTCTTCGTTCCTGATCGCGTTGTGTTTTCTATCGATCCATCAAGACCCAACATTCATAGCCTCAAGTAGACACGAATATGGAAAATTCGCAAGTGAAACTCTATACCAGCGAATGTTTCATGTGGTAAAACATAGCAGAAAATTACGCGGAGGAGTCCCTCGAAAAACAGAAAACAATTTCTAATAGTAGCAAAAAGTCATTACGTTTTAATGAAGTTTTTCGGAGAGACAAATATTTTGTCTCCAAATGATTTTCGTGTAACGATGAAGACACGATTCAAACAAACATTGCTTCTCTTTCTTTCTCATTCTTTCCCTCGATTACTGACGGTCTTCTGGACGACAGTAATGAAGCAAAACTTTGGTAAAATTAACGACTAAAATTGTTAGTCCGTTCGAGTTGCATCTTTCGATGCTGTGTCCGGAAAACGAGAGACCCCTAAATTAGAGCTTCATCGGTTAATTAACTCCATATTACTCGGTCATCAGGAACATCGCGGACAGCCGATTTTTTCTCTAGCAATCATCAAAAGTTGAACGCCAATAACAAGATGGTAACAAGGTTATCGAAATTTCACGCTTTCTGTTTTACTCTTAATAATTATCGGGTACCAATATTTTAAAATAGATCAAAAAAATTAATTTTATTCACGTTCCAAAACCATCCACTTTTGAATACTTTTTTATTTTTATTTTCTTTCGTATGCAATTTTTCAGAGGTGGCTGAAGTTGTCACAGCTCGCTTACCTACGCCTCATTAAACTCGTGTTTCACCTCTTGACCCTAATCCATCTCTTAGCAAATTAAAAAGCATCAAAAACACGAATCCTGTCCAATTATGGAGATTCGTTTATTCCTATAAGCTCATACAGTTTTTCCTTACGTGCAATATTCGCTTGAAACTTGTCAGTCAGGGGTTTTTGGGATCGCTGATTAGGAATCTGAACTGGAAATAAAAGTTTTCAACATCCATTGTTCCACTATTTTTTAAATATAAAAACACCGTTTGAGTGTTTTTTTTTTTTTTAATTCGTAAAATTCCTTGCTCTGCGTCGAGTCTGTAAAAAAAATTACAATTCGAACATTCATCGTAGTTCGGAGGGAAATTAATTCGTTCACGAGAAAGTAAGAAATTCGAAATTTTGTACAATCCACGAATATATATTTTTTTCGTATTTGTCAATGCTCCAGAGACTTGGCAGAATCAGAAACAGTAATTTAATAATTGGAAAACTAGAAAATGGTAATGGAATAATGAAAAATAATGGAACAACGTAAGTACGACAATGGCTGAAAAAGTCATGTTATGGGAAATTTGTTCTTAATTAATTTACAACCTTCGATAATATATCGGCATTTGATATTGTATAATGTTTTATGGATGTTAATATGATACTCATTATTGTTCAGGTTTATTGAAAGTAAAATAATGAACGTTATAATGAGACTTTTATTCAGAAGTATGTGAAACTGGCATGAAATTTAATTGAGGAAAACCGTTTTATGTACATTATATGTGCCTTTGTTCAGGTCGACCAGATGTATTAAATATACATATATACTTTCTTCTGTCGTTAAATAGTGGGAGGAAACGTAATCACGCTCTCACATCAAGGATGAGGGTGAAACATGACTCTGGCATTTTCTTCCTGTTGGTCCTTTTATCAGGCCTGACACTCCAGAGTCCATGTCTGCAACATGAGGCTCTTGATCTTAAAATTATTTTACGATAATGCATCGCCCGCTGGTAGAAAAATCCGAGGGTTGAGAGAGCCATGAGACTCGAAAAGAAATAAACATTCGTGCAGTGAAACTCGTCGATCATAAAGCAGCTTCTATGTTCTTTGTGACCACTTTTTGGTACTGAAATAAAAAATATAAAAAAGTCACTAAAAATGGATTGAAAATTGGAATAAAAACTCTATAGAAATATTGCATCATTGATGATAATGCTTCCATTATTCTTGTTTTTTGCTTTGATCACGCGATCAAATCGGAGAAAAAAATTCATACTTCGATGAAAGGGAGAGTTCGGAGTACATCGATATTGGAATTTTCTTGGACACACTCCTGTCCTTTATTAACTCGAGAGTATATATTTGCACGAGAGGCTGCTTTATTGGTTGTCGTTGACGACGAAATATCAGGATAGCGTGAAAACGGATCTTGGTTAATTTTATTGGATCAAAGAGAGAAAAATAGTGAGAGAGAAGGCAGATCCATGGACAATAAACGTCTGGTACGGCTTCGTTAATTAATTTATTATAGTGTGATGGGGGAGGCGTGGATATAAGGCGGTTTAACGACTTTCCTCGAGATAGATTCGAGATCCAGATGAGTTCACCAACACGTCCACAACTATACGATCTGTATAGATACATACCGCTAAATTCGTAATTCATTTCAATTAAATATACATCCACAAAAAAAAGTTGAAAAAAGGAGATCGACGTCGATTAAAATCCTAAATTTCTGTACCAAAAAATGACTTTTAATACAACCTACTAATATAATTTTTTTCCCCGTCGTAAGCCCTAAATTATAAATGAAGGTTCATCAAATTCAGTGAATTCAAGATCGTTCTACTGTACAAAGTAAAAATGCAATCGAGAGGTGAGAGAAGAGCGTAGGTGTCGAATAAAATATGACAAGTTTGAGGTGGAGGTTAAAAGGTTGAAGGGCGTGATAGGGCGCGAGTCGAAAAGAAATGGAAGATGAATGGTAACACAGAGAGGCAGCGAGAAATGAGAGACAGTTATGAAGAAGTTGAGAGAAAGATAAAGAGAATGAAAAGATTGAAAAAGAAGAATATGCGGTTGAACGGAGTCGAAAGACACATGGAAAAGGGTGAGTCGAACGGGATCACTCACTTTCTACCCTCTTTTCTCTCTCTCGTTCTTCAACTGCTTTCTCGCTTTTCTTTCCTTCATTGTTTTTTTTTTTTTTTTTTTTTTTCGTTTTTTTTTTTTCATTCCTTTCTCCTGGTACTTTAGCATATAGCTGGTTCGGCAACCACCTCTAAATCCTTCGCCCGGTTAAACAACCGACGTTTGCTCAATGTTTCAAACAAACCAAGCGCGGGTGAGGCTTTATTTGCAGTGAGCCGACGCACAGAGAACGCCCCAGCCCAGTCCGGAAAGCTTCGGGCAAGCTCCTCTCCATTCATATATATATATATATATATATTTATATGTATATACGTGGATAGGACATTTACCTCCAACCCCTTTCAACCCCCAATGCCCCGGGTATGCACCAATGGTGGTTGTATGGTTGGCTCTTGTACTCCGCACTACCCTAGCTTCAGATTCTTCGCATCTCTCTCACTCCATTTCCCTTTCTATTTCACCTTCTCCCTTTCTCGGTTCTCTTTATGCTCAATGAGAATTTGCCCTGAGCCAAGAAAGGATTGAAACTTCGAACGAATGATACCTCGATTTCTAGTCTACTTGTATTTACCGAAATACAATGTTTACTAATTGACGATTCACGAAAGAAAAACACAATGAATTCGTCTTTACCTGGAATTCGTCTCAAAAAGATGATTGAGTCAAGTACTTTATTTTTACACAAACAACAAAGCGCTTCAGGACTCCGAATAATTTTATGACATTTGTAAAAAGAAAAAAATCGTCAAAAATTCAAACGACAATGAAATTATGTTTTTCCTAATATAAATTCATGAATTTCTCCATCAATTGAAAGACTACCCCAGAGAGGAGTAATGCACTGTTAAAAATGTTATATTATCACACTCGTATTATGTATAAACGCGCATATGAAATTTGACGTTAATATGAGAAGGCGCTTGACGAGGTATTTTCGAAGTGGACAAAGAAGATCGTCTGACAGCAGTGAGGAGGGTTTTGTATGCCAATGATTAATGACAGCAAAGCATGGTATGCGTCCACTGGAATTCGATGCAGCAAGCAGAATGACGATGTCATAGGTAGAAAATTTTTTAAATATACACAGCTAGATATTTTTATATTATATACGTACACATATGTGTGTGAAGATCTCAAGAACATAAGAATAACATAGAAAATCATATACTTATATGTAATGTCTTCTATTATCTTAGTTTCTTTATTTATTTTTTCTTTATAATCTTGAAAGCGCGTTTTTCTTGAGCCACGTTGAGGTACAAGAAGTGACACGCCAGTCTCTTTTGGTGATCGATACAACGAGGCTCACTTCTCTTCTTGCAGTACCAGTGAAAAATCATGATGGTTCGTGGGATGGTTGTATAATGGTACAAGGAGGTATAACGAGTCGATTGTTACGCTTCGTGTGATCGTCTTAACGACTTGTGTCATTTCTACCCCTGAAGACCTTACGAGAACTATCGATTTCCTCATTCTTCATTCAAACTTTTTCTTTTTTTTTTCTTTTCTTTTTTTGACGCTGTTTGAACAGCCGTAATAGCAAGAGGGCAAAAAATAACAGCAAATTGATACTCATTTCTTGGAAATTTCTATCGTACCCGAGTTTGAATTGTAAAAATTATCATAACGAGAATAATATTCAATTAAACAATTCGACGAATCGTTTTAACGAACTGCCACTTTTCTCGCATTAATTTACGTTTCTATATATATATATAAATGTTGATCGACACAACACAGTGCAATGATCAAAGAAAATAATGCTCCCAACGGAACAAACAGTTTTTTTTCACTTTCCTCGCATATTTCGTTTTTTTTTTCTCTCGGAATATGCATGGCTCGCTTAATTGACAATAAATTTCATTTATTTTGCGTCACAATCCCGGAGGTTCCAGCAAATGGGCAATCCCATGAAAAAATCAGAATCAAGAGATCATCCGCTTCGGGCAAAAAAAAATCGATACCAGGAAAATTTGATTTATACTCTACGTCAAACATGAATAATATTTAGGTCAAAGGTACGTCGTTCAGAGTCAGGAACGTAAAATTAAGTATGCAGTTTTCGTTGATTACATTTTTCAGAATTATCAAATATCACTGGTTGCAGAATTCCACTCGCTGCTCAAAATGTATCAGTTTTGAAAATACTCCAGCCAATTATTTTGATTCTTAAGCTTGAATGTAATGAGACGAAACAACGGAATATCGAAAAAAATAATGACAGATTTAATTGAAATATTAATTACACTTTTTTGTGAGCATTGCGTTTCTCATTTCGGCTTTAACCATGAAATAAACACTGAAAAATAAAGATCAAAAGCCGTCCAGGAAATTGACTCTAAAACTAGGTATAAATAGACTTACTTAAAAATAATAATAACAGACAAGACACACGAAAAGTTTATGAAAAAATGTTCTCAAGCTGAAACATTTCACAGAAAATCCAGACTAACGTTTACCCAGAGATTCTCGTAGTGCATAAAACTCCTCCTTCCTGCAACGTGTATACGTATATAAAAAAAAATATATATATAAATATTGCGCTATATCCTAAAAGCTTTCACGGCGTGTCCCCAGGGCTAGAGGTCAAAAATATTTTCCCGGCATTTTCGCGACTAAAACGAACGCGCACACTGACGGTAGACACGAGTTTATATTTATAGCGAATCGCTGTCGTGGATGCTTCGAGAGATTTTGGTTAATGTCGCGCCCGAGAAGATTTCTCGATGTTGTTGAGAAGTGAGGGAGCTCAAGAAGAACGTTGACGAGAGAGAGAGAGAGAGAGAGAGGGAGAGAGGGTTTCATACAGAGGAAGAGTTAGAAACGCAAGGATGCGAAGTCAACGCGCGAGGAACACCCCTTACCAACCCCCTTGTTCGCGAAATCCCCCGCGTGTATCCGTTTGTACTGCGCAAACATCGCATACCCTTACAGTACACATAGTGTCCGCAAAGTCACGTTAAGTATTGATGGCTCAGATAGATCGTGAGATTCTGAAGAGAAAAGTCTTTGGCCATTTTTCGCTCCGATGCACCGCTTCGAACACATATTTATTATTTAGCGATTGCCAATCCACGAGAGAGAAACTTAGGCCCATCGAATTTCCAGCCAATTCGATGCAGCGAAGCATCGAATTGCACCTTTTCATCGTTTGCTGTCACGAAATCATTAATATCTCATTAATCGTGCAACAAAGCGAAGAATGGCTAAAAAGCCTTTTTGATTCTAAACATTCTCATCAAACTGTCAATATCTGATTTTTTGTGCACCTTGTATACGCGTCGATATGTACAAGTAAAGCTTCTGTTTCCATGCTTCCCTCTTCGTTTTCCGCGTACAAACAAGCTGCAACGGCGCTAGGCCATCGTTTACGGAGATTTTCGGTTTAACGACATCAAAGGACCCGTCGCAAATTTTCTCCCCCGTGCGCAATACCGCACTTTGCGTGCTTCGTGCGCAAGATTTCTGTTTCGCGTGCCTCTCGTTCACGCTCTGCTTTCACAAAACCTTCATGGACCTCTAGAAATGTCGTTCTTCCTACATCACGCCGCTTCATCCTTGCGAATAACACACGCCGCGCGTATGTACTTTGGCACGCAAAATTTCAACGAGAATTCGTCAATCCAAAGGATAATCTTGAATTCTCTTACTAAATTTGAGCCTCTTCATTTTTTTCTTATTCTCACCTACGAAACGTCTTTCTGCCTTTGGAATGAGACTCGTGAATTTTCAATTGACCGAGACAAATTTGCTCGATGACGTTAATTTAATGATGTTCCTGATTTTATTGAATCCCCACATTTCATACATTTGAAAAAACCTAATAAAAAAAAGTATTTCCTTGTATTTGAAAAAAAAAAAAAAATCACTACAGTGTGAACGAATAAATAACTAAAAAATTAATAATCAGCTCATTTCACATCGTTTAAAGTTTCTATAGTTTGCAAATTAATTTGACAGGAAACCCAGTCAAAAAGATTTCTTCCCACTAAAATGAACTTGGGTGAAAAATAAGGCATGGTATTCGTATCGGTTGGCATTAGTATGAATTCAATAAACGGCTATGTAAATTCGTAATTACAGTATTGGAAAGTTGGACAAGTAGATTGTATTGAATGAAATTAAATTCTTGAACACTAATGAACTTTCATTGGATTAAATAAGTATTTTTTTTTTTCCTTCGCTGCATAGCAAAGTTGGCGATTATTCTGTGACACAGTTCACTGCTGCTCCTGATGGTAATGAGATCCTACGGATCTCGATAAACCCTTTTATAAACATCGTTTAATTTCTTTCTCATTCGTATTTCATTTCATTATATATCTATCTCGTTTTGCCCTTGACATCAATACGTCATTGTGCATTAATTTAATCGTAAGGAGACACTTTTCTTGGATCGGTTATTGAAATTATCATTTGCATTTTCATATCAGCAATTTCTTTCGTATCTCTCAATAAGTATACAACATCCTTGAATACCAATCGCCCATACTGATATGAATAAATTATTTTTAATTGAATTATCAATTCTGTCGATAAATAATTTTTTTTCTTTCAATATTCAGGATCAAAATAAATTTTTTTTTAATATTTATAATGAATCGCTTAATAGATTTAACTTAATACAAATGATTTACGATTTTAATAAACTCGATTAGGGCCTCAATGAATTTTTTCAATTTTTAAATGTTTATTCAAAATAATGCTGAAATAACGTTTAACGAGGAATCAGATAAAAATATTAACGAAAATTGTATGATATTAGGAAAGAATATCATTGACACGAAGATGGAAGTGAGAAAATCGAGAAGGAAATAGAACTCTTGATGCAGATCTTACGAATTCGTGACGCGTGCGGGATAGAAACGCCCTGAACGTCTGTGCAAAACATAGACTGTACATGGATACACCAGCTGAATGTAAAACGAGCTTGAGCGTATAGCAATGATACAGTAACTATGCATGGGCTATTTAACGTGAAATACAACCTTTTTTTTCTCCCCCAGCATCCAAGATTTATGCATTCGCGTACAATAAATTTTTTTCACTCTCTTCGCTAAGACAGTCCAATTAATTGTATTTCAAGCCGAATAGTAATTGGCCGGAGGCAAAACTGATCGGTCGAAATTTGGTGCAATTAATTATTTCATCCTTCCGTTTACCTCGAATTTCTCAAACAGGGGATTCTAAGGAAAAGTATTGACAATATATTTGAGAATAAAATAAATTCTTTCTCTAATTTATCAAATGATTGTACCAAATTTTGTTGAACTTTTCGCTATTATTTACAATTTTGCATGAATTTTTCGTTCCTTTTTTGAAGTTACGATCCACAAATGCATGCAACGCAAACTCCTTTTCGTTGACAACTAAAAATGAGAGTATTTTTTTTTTTTCAAGAGACTGTATGATTTTTTTAAAAATAATGAGACAAAAAAAGATGATTATGAAAATGATGGACATGTCATTTTGACGTTCAATGTCTCGTACAAAGTGAACTAACACGAGAGGTTGAATTCTACACCGATACCACATAAGAGAGATGATTCACGTGTGTTTACACAACGTGAGCGACTGCTTACTTTTCTCCCTCTCGTGCCAAAGAGGGTTTTCCGTCCTACGAGCTCCAGCGAAGGAAGCCTCGAGTTTTCCTGATACTTTTCTCGTTTTTCCTTGCAGACATCATTATTTTTCGTAATTTTTCATTAGTTTTATTTTGATTTTGAACGCCAGGAACGTTTTATTGTTATGATTTTTTAATGTATTGGAGCTGCAATTTTTTTTCCCCTAAATTAGTCAAAAATCTGATAGAAAAAAAGGTCTGAATTCCTATAAATTAGGGGAGGATAAAAAGTTTATGGATAATGCGATGAAAAAGAAAAGTCGTGTGTTGGAAGAATAATTTTGCGTACAAATCATCGTTATATCTGGCATAGTGATCGGATCGACCGAATGGAGGCGCTCACTTCCGAGGGTCGTAACAACCCTGTGAAAGACACGGAGAGAATACGAGAGAAAGAGAAAGACAGGGAGAAAAGAGAAAGAGAGAAAGAGAGAGAGAGAGAGAGAGAGAGAGAGAGAGAGAGAGAGAGAAAGAGAGAAGATACTAAAGCGACGGAGGGAATTTTCGACGAGTACTACATACTACCAATGTTATATGGAGGGGCAAAAACCCCGTACACGATGCGCCCCCTGCCCCAAGAAAGAGAAAGAGAAGAAGCGACAGAGCGATGAGGAACGCTTGGAGAATGAGAAAGAAAGCGGCAGAGGGGGGAAGCGTTCGTAAGAGCGAGTGAGTGAGAGAGAGAGAGAGAGAGAGAGCGAGGTTTTGAAGGGTAGTCGGCACATGCGCCGAAGTGATACGAGGAGTGGTGGGGGGGGGCCAGTATCACTTGGTGCCGGGCGTTGCGCCGCCGTGGCCTCTAGTCTTTGATCCGCTTTTGCCGCGGCTGGATGTCATTTTAAATTTCGTCGTGACACGCGATCGTAATAATAAGTATAATACGTGAAAAAAACCAAACGAATTAATAACACGATTTCATTATTAAAAGTTTGATCTTCCGGCCAAGAAATCCAGTGACTACTTCGAGTGACTTAAAAATGATAAATATTAAGGCGTCGATATATTAGACGTTACAAATCTGCGAGTGACAGAGGTATTTTTCTCGTCCTCGTTCATTAAAATCTGAGAGCTTTCAACTCGAAGTATTTGACAGAACCCTAAAAACTGACATTTTTTATTCGTAAACATTCATACTTTGATTCTTATCAAAAAGGTTAAAACTCCTCTTCAAATAAAAATTTGTTATTTTTCACGATTTGTATGCACTTTTTTATAGTATTGAAAATGCAGCAAACTTTTTCGTTGTCATATTGACTCGTGGACTAGTTTTGGGGTGAATTTCCATAAAAGCAGAACAATTATGTTTTTAACGTTTTATTGTTGGAAGCGATTTTAATTTCGTTGACACCGTTATTCGTGAAATATGTTTATTGAGTATGTGAAGGTGACTTTAGTGTGCGTGCTAAGTCAGTGGCGTTTCAAGGGCCAATGTACCTTCCCCGCGAATTTTCATCGTGGCGCAGCAAGCTCCCGTGACCCAATTAGGTTTTCCCCGAGCTTCCAAACTGCGCGCTGCTACAACCCGGCTTAATCGCCGGTGACACTCTCCCTGGCCCGCGCTTACACGTTTCTGTGAAAATTGGGTTTTCGCGGAAAACCCGGAGAAAGCCCACCTCTCAACCCCTTCCACTCATCCCCCTCTCTCTCTCTCTCTCTCTCTCACTCACACTCTGTTGTTCACTCTTATCCCTACGTGCATACACGTACATGCACAATTATACACAATTAAATTAAGTTCAAAGTAACGTTGAATGCTTCAAAGGAACAAAATTGTTGCAAAAAAGGGGACGATAAATTTGAAAAGTATTTGCTTTTCTATGATCGGGTGATTCCTTTGAAAAATATGCTTTATAAACGTCGATCTAAGGGTCGTATTGAGAAAAAAATTTCGCAATATTGCCACGACGAAATTGTTAAAAATATATATTTCTTCTCTTGATTAATTTCTCGGCAACTTAGCGATGGATTTCCTTTTAAAATCATATTTTAGTTGCACAGAATTTCGAGTAAATATTTCAGTATCTAAACCCGAATTTTGTGTTCTTTTTGTTATTATTTTCAATGTGCAACGAAATTAGGAAAAGAAATTGTAGTTTTTTTTCCGTTAATTCGAACAACTGCTATGTTTTTGTTTTTTTTTTTTTTTACCCTGCACTCTGGTTGTTCACCCCTTTCAACTACCCACTGCAGCGAAAAGTCACTGGACCTAGTTTGCAACTCTACGTAGTGCAGAATTGCAGAATTGTTAATAATAGACTGGGCTAAAAATAGACTGGGCGAGATTTAAAATGTGGTTGTTTTTCTTTTCACATAAATTCAAAAAACCCTGAGAAAATTCCGTACGATCCCGAAATGCTTTATTTTTTCATGAAAATCATATTCTTTCGTTGAAATCTCAAAACGTGAAGCTTCGGTTGAAAATCCTCAGAAAATACGAACATTTTTCTTGATCCTTTGATTCTGATTTGCAACGTTACTAATATTCTTTAGATTCTTCGAAACCAACTTCAATTGTGTGTGATCACAAGTAAATTTGCAAGGAACAAATAATTATTGGAAAAAAATTGTCAGCCGTAGAAGATACGAAAGTGCGGACATTGGAAAAAAGTGGACAAAGAAGTTTTCATCTACATTGGTGATTGATTTTTTTTTTTTCAATCGACGTGCATCGACGACAAAAGTGCGACAAAAGGAAAATAGGAGGAAGTTTGTTATGAGGAAGACAGAAGATTTAGCATCGTGGATTTTGAGTGAAGTGAAAGTTTTTTAAACGTTGAGTGGATTGTGCAAAATCATCGAAACGAAAAGAAAGTTTAATGATTTTTTTAATCCCTCCCCTTCGCTCTCTCTGCAACTCTTTCGGTCCATGAGAAATCTCGTGCTCGAGTGTGTACGAGAGAATATATCAAGTTTCAAAGTTCAAAGTTTCGTGGTGTTGACAGATCGATAAGAAAGTTTGGACTCGAGGGCTTTTCAACCCCCTTGTTCGTCCCATGTACAATATATCAAGGCTGTGAACGAGTTGGTTGTTCAAAAATCTTTTGTAATCGAGTCGTTATCTGAATTTAACTAAAACTTTAATATCATTTGGCCAAAAGCGTAAAAGACGAAACACACAAACGAACTAGATCGATTACAAGGTAAACGTATAAAAGTTGGTGATAATCGAAGACAAAACAACTGAAATCGATAAAACCAAATAAAATTTCATCGTCGAGGTTCTAATTGAGGAAAATTACATGAAACTTGGCAACTCTGAAGGCCTTCGGGACAAATCGAAATAACATTTTTCCGTTCTCGTTGTCCCGAGATCCAGAAGGGCGTTTAAAAATTCGAAGAGACGAAAGAAGGAAGAATAATAAAAGTATAAAGATCGTGGGAGGGGGGGAGGAAAACGGGAGGAGAGAGGAGAAGAAGGAGAAGGAAATCAGTGAAAATATCGGGCTGTCTTGCCAAGGAGGTTTAATACCGTTGCGAATAGCTAACGATTTCAATCGCAAACGGATAATTAAGGGTGCAACGGTGAAGGGTAACGGTGGCTTTGGTGATTATTCAGCGGCGGGTGAATTCGAAGTCTGGGGTGAAGAACAACGCTCAACGGATGGTACGGACCACCACGTGATTGGTCCGCTTCAGCGGCACCAACAACAACAGCAACAACAACAAAGATGCGACGGTGGCTCATCCTTGAGACCGTTACTTCACGTAGCTCATTGTGAGCTTCATTCACCTCGCGAAGCTGAATTACTCAGGCTCGATAAACTCGACAGTATGGATCGAAAATCTAATGATCACGATCCTTATTCCATGATGGATAATTTTCACAACCCCGTTCCACCACCCTTACCACGACGTCATGTTCGGTGAGTTCCCAATCAACAATTTACACATCAAAATTGACTATTTTATTGTTTTTTACAATATCTTTTCAATTATGGAAATTATTCATATTACGGGATACTCTTGAATCGTTCGCGCGTTTAAAAACCGTCGGTTCCATGGAACGCTTTTTTAAGTTGAAGGTAATTTTAATTGAAAAATCAAAGAGAATGACGATAACGTCACGAGTTTTAGTGAAATGAATGAAAAAATCCACATTTCAATCGGAAATCTTGAATAGAAGAACGCGTTTGAAAGAATACAGAATTGAGAAAAGTCTCTTCCGAAGCGTCGTGATGAATTTCTCTGCTCAATAAATCCGTCATTAGAAATATGACACACATCATATATTTGTGATTTATGAAAAAAAGAAATATGACGATAACGAAGTCGAATAAATCGACACCCTCAAAAAGTAGGCACGCTCGATTCTCTAGAGGGGTTGAGTTATGAATTTAGCTTTGATCGAGGGGTTTGTTCTCTTATTTTTCCCCGCTCTCTCATTCTCTTTCTCTCGTTTTGCCAAATCGACTTCGATGCTCGGACGGCAAGAGAAAAGACAAATTATTGTTTATCCACCCCTTCAAAATATCGCTCACGCACACGTATACGAACACATGCAACAACTAAAATACGTAACTAAGCATCATTTCTCGAAAAATCGTCGGCACTCTATTCACATTTTATTGAGTCAGTTATAAACGGGCCGCGAGAAGGCAAAAAAGAAAAGGATAGGAATGAGAGGGTGGATGCGAGGGGCGTTCTCTTTACGAATTGACCTCGATTAAGGAAGTTAGCAAATTGGACAGACCCTTCGTCGAACAGAAACAAAAGCCTTATGTCGAAAAAACAAAAGCAGAATATATCTCATACGTCACCGCAAAGTCAAATCGACGAAATTAGTCGTTTAATTGGCACGAATAAAATGCTAGCCCCAAATTAAAATGATAATAACGTTGAAAAATCCTACGAGAGAAAACAGTTGTTTCAAAATCCATTAACAAAAATGATACGATTTACACTTTGAATTATTTCGTTCGAATTATTATCAGAGTATTAATTTTGTTCAAGAAAATTGCAAACAAACGATTTTGAATGCGATTTTAATCTCGTTAAATCGTTTTTGTCTTTTCACCAAAATTTTTTTTCTTCTTTTCAAAACCTTTCAAACAAATTTTAATGTTTATACGAGAGTATTTACTTATTTGATGAAACTTGAGCTGATAATCAGGATTTGTAAAATTTCCAAACAACGAGTCAGCCTCGAAAGAGAGTAAAAGAGAAAAAGGACGAAAAAAAATGTTATGGGAGTGCGGGGAAGGGTTGATGGCCACGAGGCGCCGACAATTCGCGGTGAAGCAAAGCGACCCCGTTGCAATGCATCACCCTGTCTCGACCACCAACTATATATATTTACTCGCATTTACGTGAACATATATATATACTCCAAAACCTCACTTTCTTCCCCTTTTACCCCACATCCTCGGTTCTTGTGGAGCGTCTCACCACCCCCGCAAAAGCCCCATTATATAGACTTTATATGGCTATGTATATATGAACATTCACCATTCCTTTTTCACAGTGAGAACCGGTGATTTCTCTAATGCTGCAACTTCTCGTTGCGCTTGTAATGTACACAGTCTCGTGTTTTCATTTCCTGCATATACTTCTCTCAATATTTGGGTCTTTCGAAGCCACATATTAGTTCGTATGAATATATAGAATGAAAAATGATGGTATAAAAGAAACAAGAGTTTTGTGATATGAATGAAAAATATTTGATTTTAAGAGAAACAAATTATCGTACGTTCGAAAATCAGGTAAAAAGTGAATGAAATGCGCGATAATTCCTCGGAAAAAGACACGATGATGAATTTTTATTCTCGAATGATAAATATACTGACGTGAAAAAAAAGTGTGTGAAGAAAATGGATTCCTAAAGCTTAGAGAATCAAATCCTTACGGAAGAAACTAGAATAAGAAAGAAAGAAAGAAAAAAATCTTTTTACCTCACGAAAATTGATAGGTCAGAGACAGGCCAAGTGAATGGGCCCGGAATCTCGAGAGACATCATCTTGATGAATGCGACGCACTACTGCCACTTTCCCCTCCTCCTTTAATTTCTTGTCCTTCAAGGGTTGCGCCCTTTTTTTCCCTGCCCGTCTTGTTCGTGCTATCACTTTTTTGCCCTCTCTATATCCATGCAATTTTGTACCCTCCGTAGGGCCAAGAGCCCGCGTGGATTTTACCCTCACTGTTTTATGCATATAGTTTTCCATTCTAGCTCTCCTCCGTTTTTTCGTTCTCTATTTTTCTTCTCCACTCTTTCACCAAAGTGTACCGGGTAGCCAATTTTTTTTTTCGTTGCTGACAATTGAAAGGACCTAAATCCAGAAAAATGTGAGACACACGTAAAAAGCTATTGCGCCCTTCTTCTGTTCCACGCAGTTATCATCCTTTCCTCCTCCTTTTTCCTCTCCTTTTCACTCTTTTCTCGTTTCCTCGCACCCGTCGCTTTCCATGGCTTGCCTCCTCCTCTCTTCCTTTTGCCTCGCCCTCTTTCACCCTCTTTCACCCTCCCACGTTGCTTTGTATACAACCACTCTCAAATAACTCCTTTCTCCCTTTTTCTCGTATTTTTGCGATTCTCGTGCACACACCGGCGGGGCCCTCCTCCCCCTTCCCCTTTTCCTTTGCAACCCTTAGATAGCGCACTTTCCACGCTCTCGCACCATTTTCCCTCGCCCCTTTTTTCCTTTTCTCTCTGTTTTCATTACCTCTTTCACGCTTTTCCTTCTCTCTCTTTCTCTCTTCGTCTCTCCGCTTCTTTTTTTTCTGTTCCTCTTTCTCTGCGCCGTATAGCACGAGGAAAAAAAAACTCTCCTGGACGACTTTTTACTCACACCCTCGCACTTTTTTTCTCCTCTCGCTTTCTTTATCGAGATATGTGCGAGCGTGACGATTCTCGTTTCGGTGAAGGGACTCGAAACTTATCACTCGCGTTTTCCCTCGTGCTTGCTCACAATAGTGAAAAAAAAAAAATGAAAGAAGGCAGACTGTGCCGTTCTCAATCACACACACACGCACACCCCTCTCGTATGTTTTTCAACCTAGTGCCGCTTCTTCGCTACTCTTCCCTTTTCAACCCTTATTTTTACACCCTTACGCGTTTCCCCTCTCTTGAGTCTCTAACGCTTGTGACACCGTTTTTTTTCTTAGTCAGTAGGTGACTGTGATAGCGTGTTACATTTGATGATTATTTCACTATTTCAAAAGTAGAAACCGCATCTTGTCTCGTTTTCGTAATCAACTTGTTGCAATGTCAATGCATCACTTTTATTATTATTTTTTTAATTTCCGGGGAACTTGTTTTTCAACAATATTTGGTTTAAGAGACTCGTGGTCGTAGCAATGTTTTGTATAAAATTCAAGAACGATTCGTGAATAAACAGAAAAATACATAAGTATAGCATTTTGTATGAAAATATTCTCCATTTTAATTCTCAATCGCAATTGCCTCTCTCCCTCTCTCTCTCTCTCTCTCTCTCGTTTTTATTAAATAAGTGTTAAAGTTGCAAGGATAATATACACATAATACAGGGGATAACCGAGGGATGAAATTTTAGACACCCTCGAACTTAACCCTTTTGTTACAGAGCGGGTAATCCGAGTAGGTTGATACACCACACTCTCTCTCTCTCTCTCTCGCTGACTCTCTTTTTCTCTACGTCATACACGTAGAGAGACAGTACTTGAACCCGTGAGGGTTTCACGAGAGAGTGCCATGAGTGGGCTTCACGTGCTCTCCTCGATTGAGTAAACTTTCTCACTCTCCTGGTCTTCATGAGAGAGACAGGGAAAGGAAAAAAAAAATACCTTCCGGCTACACCCGAGCCAGGAGAAGCCGTTGCAATTCCAGCCACTCATTCGACTTTTCGTGTATCGTTTTCTCGGCCATTAGTCACTCCAACCCCTTTATAATCCAGAGGATAGTCATTGTCTCGTAGTTCAACACGTGACGATGTTCATTTTCTATCTTTTGCAAAATCATATCAGAATCATCAAAAAATGTATTAATTCGATGATAAATTGTAAGTGAATGGATTAAATATGCAATTCAATTTATAAGAGCGACGATAAATTCAATTTTATTGGATTAAAAAAAAATTCAGAGCCGATATACAGTCGCGCTTGAATGGTTTCTATTTTGAGCAGTATTTCTTCATTTTTTTCAAGGCACCAAGGGAGAGGACGATATAAATTCAATTAAAAGTATAATTGTCGACGGTCGAGTGCTTTCCAAATTGGAAACAGAAGTTGCGTCTCGAGGCTGAGAAACATGCCGCACAGCACGCGCTCTGCACCAGCACGAACCCTCGAGACAGTTGGAAATCGCTGGAGAACTTGCTCGCTCCCATTCAACCCCTCCCAAAACTCTGTGTGTATTCTTTCTCCTAAAGCCCCCCGCACCTCCTGCGCGCTCTCTCTCTTTGTCTCTCTTCTTCTCTCGCTTTGCCGCGACCCCGAGAAGAATCTCAATAAATCTCAACGGACGGCTAAATTACTCGTCGCTGCTGTGTCTTTCTCGTCTTTTCTCCTCCACCCTGCCTTCCCCACCTCCTTTTTCGCGGTGTCTTCTCAACCCGCGAATATTCCGAGGCGCCGTGTCGCCCTCTCCAACATCCGCACACTCCTCCAACAAATCTCCCTACACTTCTCCCACTCTCGGTCGTTAAATCGATTATTTGTTCGTATTATCTTGTCTCCCGCCTATCTCTCTAGCTTAGCGCCACGAATCGATTTGTCAATCAATTCGAAATATTGTCCCTTACAATCTCAATACTATGTACTTAAGTGTTGAAGCTCTCACGCGCTCATTCATGATTTAATTCACGTTTTACTTTATGTTCTTGGAATAGTAAAGAAGTAGCTTTTATTTGGAAAAATCGTGGAATGGTCGTGATTCAAGCTTTCGCTTCTGGAATAGATCGTAGAAATCTGCAGAATGACGGAGAGAGAGCGAAGGAGAGAAAGTTCTTCTGTCTTTTTCTTCAAAGAGAATCCGTCGATTTGTTTTGTAGCCAATTCACTTACGGCCCGAAAATGAAACGCAGAAATGACGGATCTTCGCCTGCTCCATTCGATATCCTCTAAAAATGTATTAGTTAGAAAACAGAGCATCGAAAAGAAACATCAGCAGGAAATAATTTTCTCAGAATCTCACGTGTCTGGGTGAAATGTCATCAACTGTCAAATAATGAACAAAGTTCTTTCTGACCTGATTGACTTGCTGGTGGTGGTGGTACCTAGACAGGAATTCCAACTAATGGAAGATTCAAAAGATAGTTTTGAAAAAAATCTCATTTGCGTGTTCGATAAACCGAACGGTATGCAGTAGTTTTGCCACAGTAAAGTGAGAATCAGATTTCATTCGCGAAGGGAAACGAGCACACGTGGATAGGAAGAGGAAATAAAGGAGAGAGAGAGAGAGACAAAGACAGAGTTCTGGGCCGGAAGTACTGAGGAACGAGCACGACTCCATCGTCGACGTTGCCGCCGCTCTGTCCGGTTTCTGTCTTTGAGAGACATTTAACACAGCATCTGCAACGGACTTTGTAATTTAGAGCCAATCCCTTTTATTATCCGTAATCCGTTTCGCAAAAGTTCACTTCGTCCTCAAGGACACATATATATCCACGTGTATACGAGCTCGTAATACATAAAGCTTTTGTGAACGAAATGACATGACTATGAATCTCATAAAAAAATAGTTCGTAGACAATATCCTATTGCTTGAAAAAATGTCCACTTTATTCTCAATTTTTAATCAAATTGAGACTCGGAACGATACGTTGCTCGATCAAAGAGTGAAAAAACGACAAAGATATTTTCGATCTATATTTTGAACGAGTATTTAATTAAATAATCGATCTTACTGAACAAAACTTTTTCGCAGATGACTTTTCAGAAATGAATATCGTTCAACCATGAGACTTTTGATTGTGAAAAAGTGTAAAAAAACAATGAGAAAATTTGAGAAACTCCTTTTCGATGAGTATAATTCAAGTTTTTAATGAAAGTAGACGGAGCCGTAATGCGTTCGTTTAAAATAGAGTGGATGCCGGATTTTGGCTATTTCTATGCATCATTTGAGTATGCGCGGCGCCGAATCGCGACTATTCTCGTTCGGTGAAATAAAACTGGCATAAATAATGGACAATTTCTTGTCCGTTTACAATTTGTACAATTGGCAATAAAGTTTGTATTATATTTGTAAACTGGAAACTATTGCCCATAATGTTATACCCGAAGAACATTCGCAATAAAATTGTATACGGAAAAGTTTTGATGCACGCGGAGTAATATTATTTTGCAATTTCATCGGATTACTAGCAGCAGAGACCCCTTCAACTTCGTAATATCGTATAAAGCAGAAAAATTCATTTATCTTGCATGCCTCAAGGCTATTTTCAACCCGAGTCTTTAACTCGGATTTATTTCGTTGGTGAAGCTCTCTCTCTCTCTCTTCTTGTTTCGTTGAATTTCATCTTATATACAATGTGACGCTACCGTTAGACTCAAAAAGGTGCGGAGGATAAGATTTTCTAGTCCAAAGATAAAGGTTTCGAACTACTTATCTCCCCAATGGATTTAATGAAATTTTTATTCATATATGAGCAACAGCCTTTTCGATGCACTGATAAGAATCCTTCCAATTCTATCTGCTTTCCTTTTACATCGTTCATCTCGTAAATAACCAATTAATATCTTGAGAACGCCATCGAAGAAAAAAAAACACACACTCCACGGACCTTTCTCTTTAAAATTTCACCATCTACTCGACCATCGAAAATCTCTACCGTAACCTTTGGCCCGCTCCGCACTCGCGAACCCATTTCTATCCATAAAACAGATACAAACATATATACATATACACATAACGGTACAAGGGAAATCTATAGTGTTTCATTTTTATTGGAGGATCAATGAAAAAGCGTAGCTTGGATGTCGTTTATCCATTTATTTTTCATATATCCATTGTCAATGCCCTTCGCTGTGATGATAAATATATGAGGTTGAGAATTGGCCGATGTATATATATACCGAGAGATACCTATCGATCATTATAGTTATAGTATCGGACAGACTAGACGTCTCGGAGAGACACGTACTCCATACGAAACAGGCAGACAGATAATAAGCAACGCGGGGCTGAGTAGTTGCGCGTATACGTACATATACACATTTAGAAGTTGGCGTCAAGGCTCTCCCACCGCGTGCTTCAAACACACACACACAAACACACACACGCACGTACATATATAAATTAGATATATAGGAACTTTGCTGATAGAACTATACAGCTTTCTGCATCATCTGAATAAGTAATTGGCGTCGTAGACAAAATATATGGGGGGGGGGGAGAGGGAGGGCATGTAAACGTCCAATTATACCATAAGGTCTATAAGGAGGCACTTTTATTCCTTTCTACACTTAGCCGATAGTTCGAAAAGTATGCTCTTACATATTAAGAAAGCAGAGCATACCGCAGGGTCTTTCGTCAGGTAAAATGGTCAGTAATGTGTGGACTTTGGGCTGAAAGACAGGTCGAAAAAGCAAATACGTCACTTTTTGATGGAATGCTGTCGAAATGAGGTATTGACTATTGAGTTTAATTAATACCTGACAGTTTTTCGGACTCACTGACCAAACGATTTCATGTATTTGTTAAAATGGTTGGCATCAATACCGTCGAGCTTCTTCTTCTTCTTCACTTCTTCAACAACATTTCAATGAGAGCTCTTTCCTGGAGTCAGTAGTTCAGCCTGGGATACGGATCGAAAAAAGCTCGAATAATGCCCAGCTGTTCGGCTTACATACGTGTGAGGCGTCAAAAACCTATAAACCTAATGGTTTTTCAATCCACTCTTAGGATGAAGGTACTGAAGTATAGAAAAGCACCGTCACCGAGTCTTTTGTAGAAAATTGAAAGCTTTATGAAGCGGAGGCTATGCATTTTCACTATTTTACGAGCGTGCAGGCCCCGATGGAAATGCGAAAATTCGTCATTCTGGAAAATTAATAACTCGTTTGGGGAAGCTTGTGAAAGATTAACGAATCAATTCGTTACGAAAATATCCTTAACGTCTCAACATTTTTTTTCGTCTCATTTTTTACCACAAAATGAACTGCCCGTTTTTTTCTTCTTTAGCTCCATGTTTTTTTTTTTTTTTTAAGAATCTATTCGATGACGAATTTGTACATACAGCCAATTTTCATTAAACGCCAGCAGACGTGTCACGTTATAAAGATCGCCGCGAGTAATGGAGCCTAGAATTTCTTAAAATACGTGCGAATATCCATATCGGCGAGTTTATAAATATCCGCCGTCCATAGAGTGTCCAACAAATTTTCCAGCTCAAATGTAATGCTGTGCTGCAATGCGCTTACATCTGACGAATGCAGGGTCGTATAAGTTTCTGAACTCGGGAATCGAGGGTCAGAAAAAAAAAAAGCGTGATATACCTCTGTACATGTTAATGGTCGTGGGTATGGTGAACATTATTAATTCATCGCCTCCAATGCGGGATTCCTTTTGCCAACGGTGCGTAAATATCAGAGGAGGAAGTATATGCGGTTTTACATATGTGCCCAAACACATATTTATAACCCTACATCACGTAAATACGCGTATATATGACGTTCTTTACCACACGATTCTCTTTTCTCGTTTATTTTTTCTTCTCCCTTTTTCCTATATATATAACATACATGTGCCCTCCTTTATTCGATTTTTTCCTTTTATATATCCATCAACAAGTTCTCTTTCTTCCTCGATGAAGAAACTCAACTATTTATCACTCTTTTTGGCTCTTTTCTCCCTCCTTCCACTCGCTTACTTGTCCCATTATTTTTCGATTCTTCGGCTTTCTCTCTTTCTTCATACAAATATTATTTATATGGAATATATATATGTATGTAAACTCGTGTGTGTGTGTGTGTGTTTGTGTCTGAGTCAATAGACACATACAAATACAAATATATCTATATATTCGACGACTATCTTGTCCCCTTCATCAGACGTACGTCACTTCCCGTATTTTCCGGCATTTCTCGTCCTAATGTGAATAAATGAATATGTCAGCACTTCTTTGGTTCCTCGTTAGTGACGAAAGAGAGAGAGGATGACGTAGAGAGAGAGAGAGGGAGAGGGAGAGAGTATAAGAGAAAGGTGCAGCCAAACTCGCTGGTTGGTTCGAAAGATAAAAGAAGAGCAGCGAGGGAACGAGGTAGAGAGGAATGAGGCGTTCGAACAGGGGAAATAGAAAAACGTTTAAATGGATAAAGAAATGAAAAGGGGTCGTAGAGATCATATATACTTGGAATAGATGATGAAGACTCGTCGATGTTGAATTGTAGAAAAAGGGAAGGAAAAAAACTATTTAAAACGCGATTGATCGAAATAAGTGGTGTAACAAGAAAAAGTGAAAGAGAATCAAGTACGTTTCAACTTTCAATGGGTCATTAGGGTTTCTATCTACACACGAATACAGTTTTCTTGTCACCAAAAATTTTGAAAAATCAACGAGTTAATTAAAAGAAAATTAATGACGAATCTGGTCAACATTCGAATTATTAAAGAAATGGATAAATGTTTAAAAAAAAACTGTAAAAATTCCGTTTTTATGCGAAAGTCCGAAAATTACGACACTCGATCTTACTCCATATTTATATTTATTTTACTTCTTTTAGTTTTCGAGAAAAATGTAATAGTTGAAAACAAATTATGACGACGGCTGCGAGTGAAGGGCTTTTTAATCGTCACAATCAAAATACAGCAATTGAAATAATTACACGAAGGAGAAAAAAAAACTTGTAGATAAACAGAGAAAAAAGAGGAAATTCCAGTTAAGAGAGAGCCTCGTAAAATTGTCCCCTTTTCCAGGAACAAAGTTTTAGCCAGGGACGGGGGCTGGAAGAGAAGTAGAATCGTCGCCATCCAACTCGTAGATCTATACGTTGCAATAGCCGCACAAAGAATGGTCTTAAATTGAGATAGAAAAAGATAGACTCTTCCATGCGATTTGGTATTTTGCCCAATTCGTTTCCGACAGACCTACATATGGAAGATAATAACTGGGTTAGTTGGTTCAAATGTATATCAAAATCTACTCCGAATTGTGTGGCAATACACTTAAGACGAAATGTCATAAAAATACGGTGTTCCTGTATCTTTTTTTTTCTTTTACAAATACGGTTGAAATTTCTAACCTATCAAGTGACTGGAAGGAGTGAAATAAAATGTCAAATCTCATTAGCAGGAAAGCAGCTAATTTGTGACGCCAATTTGCCGATTATTTTGTATCTCAAATTTGATCCACTTTTCCTAAATTCGTTATATCAGTTTCAAGTGAATGTATAATAAATGATTCTTAATTCCAAAAAAGGATTTCTATCCTGTCATAACAGTTGACTGCAATATTTTAATAATACATGCATGACATAAATTCGATTAAACACCGATTACGAAAATATTCAGGCAACTTGAGTTTAAGAATTCATTTTTTTTCAATTTTTCGATTAAATAAATCATCTGATATTTTTCCATTTCCAATATATTCATGGCTCTCGATGGATTCAGCATCGATTAGGGAACCAGATAAAGTAGATTTGGTGTAAAAAAAAAAAATTGGTCCAGTTGAGGTAAAAAATGAGGCTGCTACATCTGTTTTGCATATAAGAAAATTCGATACGTAAATGGGGGATGTGATACATTTGAAAGGGGTTCTTAACGCGAGAGGTTCGTAGTTTGAGGTATATATGAGACGAGGAGAAAAGTGGAAAGTAATAAGTGGAGATCGAGAGAAAGAGAGAAAGAGAGAGAGAGAGAGAGAGAGAAAAAGAGAGAGGGAGAGAGAGATGGTGCGGTATAGAGAGACAGGAAGATGGGAAATGAGAAGAGGAACAGAGTGAGGTACAGTGCCACGTTGCCGGATCAATATCGGGCCCCTGTTGAGGGATGAAGGGGACGTGCGGGGGCGTTGGTTGGCGGCGTCGGTGCTCGGTGTGTTTCTCCTCCAGTCTACTGGTTCCTGCCGCCGCTGCTGCTGCTGCTGCTGCTAGGGCTTTCTCCCAGCTCTATGAGTCGGAGAATTGTCGTGTTGGAGCGTCAGTAGAGGTTGGGGAGAGTCTGGGGGTGGGGGTTGACGGCGACAGAATCTCCCGTCAATGTTGGTTACGCTCGTAATAGTTTGTCGCTATGTGTGCTCTCATTTTTATCGTCTCTCCCGCTGCACTACCAACTTATCCATTTAAAGCCTGACCAACAAAAATGGCGGCTCCCTTTCGTAAAGCCCGTTTCGCTTTACCGTTCTTCATCCCCGTACCACACTCGATCTCTACCCACATTTACGACCAACCAAGCGAACATTAATTCACCCTCGTAAATTATACAAAATTAAAACTCATTCCCCCTCCCCCGCCGTGTTCGAGCTTTTTATACCGAACAATATGGAAGCGCGGTTTCGATATTGAAAAAAATCGCTTTTTTCAATAGAAATTTATTTTCCCGGTACAGATGAGAGTTTTAATAAAGTCGAACGGACTGTTTTTTTTTTCTGCAATGTCAGAATTTTTAATTCACACCCAGTGTGGAATTTGGTATCTCGAAAATATCGAATATTCGAAAATAGAAATGTAAAATATTTATCGAATAAATACTAAAATAAAAATCGCCGCAAACATTTTTCATACCATATAGTTCACAAAACATCAATGTAATAGTAAACAGAGAAAAAAAACATTAAAGGCACGTCGGACGAAATTACGAGTGACAAGTCTCTGAAGAATATCAGGCAAATAAATCAGGAATGAATTTTCCTTTATTCACTTCTTTCTCACTTTCTTTCTCTCTCTCTCTCTATCTCTCTCTCTTTCTTTCTCTCTTTCGCTCTCTCCTTCTTTTTTTCTCTCTCAAGCCTCTTGACTCGTGCTACGAGAACGAGGAGTGGGTGACAAATGGCTCCAGTCGCTTGTGTCCCAACACGCAACATGTTTCCCTGTCTCTTGCTCCCTTAACTCACGCACAGGAAAAGAAAAAAATATTCTTGTGTTCTCTCCCTAAAGTATTTATATATTTATTTATTTTGTCTCATTTATTTTGATTAATACTATTTCGTTAATTTATCTCAAGCGTGCCTACAGACGTGCTTTGTATCAAGAAATTTTCTAATCAATTATTTCTTCTCATTAGTCTATAAATAATTAAATAAATAATAATAATAATAATATTAATTAGTTATTCATAACGATGTATATTAAAAAACTATCTTCTGTTTATAAGCAAGTGCTCGCATGAATGAAAATAAATTTACGTAATAAAAAAAAGTTATATATAAATTGATATTTATGAACGATCCTCGTAGGATCGTGGGCGAGAATCATCAGAGACAGCAGCAGCCTGCGAGTCTCGTCTTGGATGTCTCGCGGCTTTATAAATAGATAATACGTTGGATAAACTCTACCGAGGCTAGAATCTTTGGATGAAAGGACCGAGCACGCGAGACGAGCCTCGAGACTCTCTCTCTCTCTCTCTCTCTTTCTTGCTCCCTCTTTATTCCCCGTCTCTCTCTTTTTCCCTCGTACTCTTTCTCTCTATCTCACACTGTTACTTCAAGATCTTTACCAAACCGCTCTTGCCTCACGAGACATTAACGACGTTAGCCTTAATCAAGACGGAGATTGCGGTCTGCCGAGAGATGAGCGGAAGTTTGGGACAGGGTTAAAAAAACTTGAACGAATACCAAAAATACTGCGTTTTCTTTCAATTGGCCAAAATTTCGTCAAAAATATTTTATTTGTTTATTCCTCAACATTATCCTTCGAACAATCTCCCGATAAAAATAATCCAACCAATTATTCCACCAGGAAATAACAAATAAAATAAAAAGTAGTTGAAGGAGGAATGTCAAAAATCTTGAGCTCAATCTCGATGCATATATTCACTTGAAAAAACCATCATGGAAAATTAAATCCGCGTAATTTACTATAGGCAATAAAAAGAAAGAAGGGAATATGAGCTCCGAGGGTGCAAGAGTAGTTAATAGAGTCGAAGATTGCGGTTTTTCCTCGACTTGAGCACGATATATATATACATATATATATATCCATATGGATATAAAAAACGATGAATTTGCACGTGTGCCTTCACTACTTTTTCCCTCCAACCTACAATGTGGAATTCTCTCGTTTCTTTCAAGCTGTACAAAAACAGCATTTCCTATATATCTATATATGTATATATCTCCGGAAAAATATGTTGTGCTTTATCGCTCCATTCTTCGTCCACGCCAAGCTCTTTCTTTTCTCGTATAGATATCTCTCTCTCTTTCTATATATATATATACGATTTACAGCTGCATGTGCACCTGTATTTCTTTAGTCTATAGTATGATGCAGTGCAATTCTCCAGTTGGCTCACAAGACCCTATTTAATATATATATAGATTTTTTTATCAACACATATACGTATGTATACATGAAATACCAGATGAGACTGGACCACAAGGAAAAACCTTTTACATGCCCCATGCGCCCTCGATACTTGGTGCACATATGTGAGCCCGAGTTATTCAACGAAAAATTACACCGATAACATTTTGTTTCCAACCCCTAAAAATATATATATGTATAAATAAAAAATGAAAAAAAAAAAAAATGAAAAAAAGTAACGAGCAAGAACGTAGAGAAGAAATAGAGGATGAATAAAGCACCGACCGGAACTCTTCGTATGCCCAGCGCGAATTACGTGTATCGACTTTTTGCACAAAAACCAACTCTGCACATTTTTTTCGGACGTTTATTTTATATACTCTCTTTGAAAATCTATCTTTTTTTTTTTTTGTTTTTTTTTTCATTTACCCTCCAGATTTCGTAGTTTGAGGGAGAAAATATGTTCACCATGGAAAGAAAAAAGAAATATACGGTTTTTTGACGACTTGGATATATTTTTTGGCCCACGTAAAATTTTCACGAGTTGGACTAGATTTTTTTTTTTTTTTTTTTGGAACAACATTTACTTCTCCTGCTGAGCTAGGATTCGGGCATCATTAAAATGTGGAAAAAGGTACTTTCGTTGTTGAAATATTTCGCATTATTTATTCACATCGTATTTACTTTGTTATTATATTAATTCGTGGAAAGAAAGAATTAAAATTGAGTACGAAAGCAAATGAAAGGAAAAGAGAAGTAGAAAATGGAGTCTGAGGGATGAAAAAAGAGCGAGTGCGATGATATATATGTGCATATGATACACCGTGCATACGCTACGGTTCCCACCCTTCGATTAATCCGAAGAATAATCTCAATGGGAGCCTCTCACACGTCTTGTACATGGAAGTTTGAGATTTTTTTATAACTTTTTTTTTTTTCTTCATTTTTTTTCACAGCTCGTTTACTACCTCTCGTTTTTTTCTTTTCTTTCCTGCTTTTTCTCTCCCTTGATTTTCCCTCTTCGAATTGTTTTCTGGAGCGAGTTGAAAATGAGGGAAGAAAAAATGAAAGGAAAATAGACTACTGGATGTGATTCACGAGAGCTATAATTCCTGGCTTATCGAGAAGTACCCGAGCATTCTTTCTTCCGCCTCACGTCATCGGGCTTTCCCCGATTTCTTTCCTTCTTCTTTTTTTCTTCAACACCGTTTTCATTCAAATTTTTTTCCATCTTTTCCATCCCTTTTTTCTCACCTGTCTCTTACTTCTTTCGTGAAGGAGACATTCGAATTAATGACTGAAACGTTAATTGTAATATCATTTCATCGCATTCTTTACATTTTTATCATCAAAATAAAAATACATCGTGGGCAAAATAGACTGCGAATATACAGAGTAAGGTGAAGCGGAATGTGCGGAAAAAGTCTTAAGGCCACTTAAATAAATGCAGTGCACTGGAAAAACAGACATTTGGCAACGTCTCTCTTTCTCTCTTTCTCTCTCTGTCTTTCCAACTTATTACGCGAGAGGCCGAGTCAACTCACGGGCGAAACCCCACACCTTTTCAGGAGTAGCTTTTAGGACAAAAGTTAATTTCACGCGACAACGCCTCTCGGCAATGCTGTTCGAGGATAATATTTGAGGAAGAAAAAATTGTGGCAAAACGTGTAATTCTGTCGAATGATTATTTTGATACATTTTTCAAGCTTTCTTTCTTTTTCTTGTATCTTGTTCAGTAATTTTATTCAGTAATGAAATATTTCTTTCGGTAATGCAAAGGAAAATATTGCTGGACAAATAAACTTTGATGGGGTCTCTGTGTTTATTCGTATATTTTCATTGAATAATAAACTTTGAAAAGCACTTTGTTCCTAAGATCGTAGGGTGAAGAAAAATTGAAAAAAGGCATGATCGTACGAAAATCCATAAATTTTCGCATGAAAGGCTCGTCATAAAAGAAAATCGATGAACGAACGAAAGTACGAGATTAAAGGAGCTCGGATCGCACGTCGACAAATCACTCGTCGCATGCGCCGCCATTATTTTCCTTTCGCGTCTCAGTGTTTTTGTTATTCGAAGGATTCGAGGGCGTGCTTTTTTCATTCTGGATGCGTGATAAATAATTGTGAAGTCGAGAGTGATACGATATCGTGAAGAAAGATGGTTGCGCGTATGCAATTTGCGATGAAATGTGAAAAATATGAAAGAAGGAAAGGATGAAAAAAAAACGAGAAATAAAATAAGTGCATTAAAGTAAAAAGAAAAGATAACGGTTTTGATAAAAAGATATGAGGAGATAAAATAAAAGTGAGGAAAGCAAGGAATATATATTTATTGAAGATAATGGAAGCAGAGGAGAAAAAAAACGCGAATATACAAAAAAAGAAGATGGTAAAAAATGAAGAGGAAAAGAAAGAATAAGGGGGTACACAAGGGATACATGAATATAACAGCGTCATTAGGAAGACCATATCATCCCTTTATTCCCTTTTTCTTCTGCTCCTTATTTTTCTCTTCTTCTTCTCCTCCTACTTCTGTTTTCTCTGCTTCTGCTTCTTCTTCTTCTTCTTCTTCTTCTTCTTCTTCTTCTTCTTCTCCTTCAACATCATCTTTTTCTTCTTCCTCGGTGAACTCTCGACGTAAGGACAAGCCTGTAGTTCTCGGCTCGTAAATAAAGTTGGTTGGCACACCACCGAGACAAGGGAGGAATGACGTTTTCTGCTGCTTTTGCCACTATGCACACTCCCCTTCGGCCCCCGCCTTTACTTTTTCCCTTTATCCTTTCTGATTCCTTTCCTCCTTTATTTCTCTCTTTATTCCGATGTTTTGTGCTTCTCTCTCTTTTTCCCTATCGAGTGAATCTAAGACAGGAAAAATTTCAGCCTGACGTTATTGCAATATTTCTTCAGTCCGAGGGTATTAAGGGAGTTAATGGTGATACAATATCTTGCAAAAGTGAAAAAAGCACGCGATTTACTGAGAAAAACGAATCGGGAAACCAATAAAATGTGAAATAGATGTTAGAAAAAGACTGGAGGAGTCAAGAGAAAGTAAAAAATAAAATCGGAGAGAAAGGACATATTTTCCAACGCCATAATTGGCCGGGAATAATTTTTCTTCTATTTTTCAAACATATTTCTTGCTCTCCGTTTCGTTTCCTCGTTTTTTTATCTCTCGCATCGTTTCGAATTTCATTGTTTTCTTCTCTTGACTTTATTTCTCGAACTGTCATCCAAAATGACGCGAAATGCTGTTCAAACAGAACACAATTTCCGCGTAATCCACAAGCTGGCAAAGTTAATTATTGGATAAAGAACAAAAATTATTCCCTGAACAATAAGTATCAGAAAAGTGGAACAGTTTATTTGTTTTGTTTTTTTTTCTTTACGTCCAAATGATGTAGAATCTTCTGTTATTTACCGTCGACGACGAACACCGGCGATGGTGCATTTTCGTGCGTTTTTATCCACTGCATGCGGTCTTTGTTCCCTGGAGAAAGGTTTAAGTTCTTTTTACCCTCGAAAACGATCGATAGAAAAACAGAGAGTCGGAGATAAATAAATGAGACAGTGGAAAAGGGAGGTTTTCTATGCACAAGCAGCTTACTTGCAAATTCTTGTAAATAGAAGTTCTGAGACAACCAGGCTTCAGTATTTACAGCCATAGACATATATTTACATACTTTTTATTGTTATATATACGAAGACATAGCTGACTTCTGTAATATCATAACGAATCCGAAAGTATATACTCGTTATACGCTCTGTACGCCCTTTTCACATTTCCAACCTTCGATTTGTGCCACATACACATAATATGTTGGTACGTATTATTGGAGTTGGGGGGCATCGATAAATATATAGAATTTGAACGTTGTAGGACAGTGGAAAGAGCGTTGAAGGAATAAAAGTAGTAGTATAGGGCATCTCGATGAAATCCCTCACCGTACAAAAAGCCCTATCGCGAATATATATATGTATAAACGAAGGAGAAAAATATATCTTTTCGTTGGGGCTTTGAATATTTGAGAATGCTACAAGCAGCTACGATCATTACATGTTTCTTCGCTCACATATATATATAAATGTAGTACATAAGATCGTCTCTATGTATCGAGTGGAATTGGAAGCTTTTCAGCTGAAATAAAACATCCTATTAATCCTTTAAATCCGAGCTTCCCAGACTCTCGAATCACTGCAGGCTCGCCTCGTGCTTAATGCTCGATACGTTGTAACATTCAGAGAGCCACGTATCGCATTGTTTTCTTCTTCTTTTATTTTTATTATTATTATTTTTTATTATCATATCGTTCGATCCGGCAAAGAAGGAATAATGGAAAAACATGAAATTACAACCATGGGGAAAATAATAACATTGGAATATATGAAAATAAGGCTATTTCACGAATGTTTCTTCCACCCTTGGAAGAAAGACTTTCTTTTTGAATTGGAGATTGTATTTTTTTTCATGTTGTGCAGCAGTAGCATATCATTAAATTGGCATGGTAAAATAGTTCCGGTCATTGGAGGCATTCCTTGTTCTCGTAGCTTCACCCTCCAACGACAGAGATGTCTTTAGGGGCAGAAATAAAAAAAATATACCCCCCGCAAAGACCTCGTTAAGAATGAAAGAAACCCATTCATAGAGGCAAGAAAAAAATGCATGTATGAATACGTGTATGTCTATATTGAGATATTTATTTTTTCCGGAAAATAAAAATGGAAAAAAAACATTCTTTTGAAACGTAACCCCGTGCGAGCGTCGCGACGTTCTAACGCGTTTCTTTTTTTTCTCTCTCTCTCTCTCTCCTCACTCCACAACCCTTTTGTCGGCTGCACCGCAACCATCAACCGCATCGACTCTATAACACGAGCTTTTAGAGAGTCTCTAGAAATTTTTCCTATGAGAGCGAGCGTTAAAGAGAAGGGAAAAAGAGGAAAGATCATAGAAACTTGGTGGTAACCTGATAAACGAAGTTTTTTTAAGTTCAAAGCCTTTGCACGCGAGCCGTAAACTTGTGTGGTAATTATAAAGTATTTTATTATTTATTTTTTTTACTTTTGAAATTCACTTTTCATTGTTTATAGGATTTTTTTAATTATTATTTTTAGTGGCAGCTGAATTTAACCCAAACATCGCGATCTTCATAATTAACTTCTTCATCAAATTAAATCTCTAAGTCATCAAATTTTATTTCTTCAGTAACAAGTACCAAAAAATGAAAAATCATGAGTTTACCTTTCAATGCAAAAAAAAAACACGAATTTATAAAACTATGTGAATAAATCATGATGATGGTATTTCAACAGACTACAGCGGGTCCAAAGACCATACGGTGTAGAGTTCATACAACATATCAAGTGTTTGACTGTCTTGTAAAACGTTGAGTAATAGGGGAAGAGAAGACAATGAGAAGAACTTTTATTGGGCCTCTATGGCAGGCGATTCTTGTGCATCTGCTCACGTTCCAGGTTTGGTCATTGTGGAATCTTCACAGTCTATGGGGGTCGGCATGTTTATTCACCGTACGAACCATACTGTAAAGGGTATGTGTGTGTGTGTGTGTATTAAATTCGTCGAGCTCGAGGACGCGCATTGAATTCGGTATATAGTTTTGAAGGTATTGACGACAATGCACATGCGATTGAATGCAACGCTAACTAACGACCAGTGCAGAGTTTCAATCGTGAAGCCGAAAACTCCGCTCACCATCCTTTTTCTCCCTCTTTGATAAATAATAATAAAAAATAATGTTACATTATTCCCCATTGATTTTATAAATCATTCTCCAAACTTTCGATTTGTCGTTTCTTCAATTTTTCATTTTTCTTGGCTGCTTTTTATTCAAAAGGCTAATCCTTTTACATCGCAAATTACACTAAACTCCATGTCGTTGATCGATCTTTGAACTCATTCATCCTATCTCATCGTTCTTCCAATATTTCATTCGATCTGACACTTCGTAACGAATGTGGCAAAAATGCCAGTCGAAATGCGTCGTTAGGAGGACTAACTATATTATTACCTGTTTTTTTCCTCTCTCCTTTCTCGTCACATATTTCTTTGTGTATCTCTTTCGACCCGATCTCCAACATTGAAATTACACACAGTTATACTAGGAAACTGCTAATCTACGATTGATCCATCCGACGTAATGTCTATTAACGTTCACATGAGAGCCACTCCTTTTTCGTGAATGCTTCGAATATCTTCTGTACAGGGTGTCCAAAGAATTGAGACTCGAGGTATGTGGGAAAATAGAGTTTTCAGTCGCAGAAGTTTTTTTTCTTTTAATGAAACAGTTGATTTAGCAATTAACTAATAATTGATCAAGAAATGTCATCAACGTTGGATCAGAGAATAAAAATTAACTGTGAGGCCTTTTCGCCACAGAATTTCATGGTCCTCCTTTGACCCTTGGTCATAAATTTCTGAGACACCCTTTATACATCGACACTCAATCGTGTGTATATTCGTGATATCAGATGTGCGTGGGTCGTCTGTATATTTATCGAGACTGTTGGTCTATAACGGTAGCAATATGAGGATGATGGTTTGCGTAGATGAGCAGCGGCGTTGTTACGATCCTGACCACCGGTGGTTGAGTCGTATTCAGCGATCCTTTCTTCTCGATAAGGGCGCACAGAAATAGTGATAAATTATAACCCAACGAAACGTCATCTCGTGGCTCCTCCGTTAGCTATTTTAATGCTGCTTCTCTTTCCACGTGTCAAATGTCCTGTGCCAAATTATTCATGACAAATCGCGCGAGCCACGATAAAGAGAAAGTCCAACTATATAGGAACATACATTTTTATTACCATCCTCATTATTTACCATAGCATAATATACAACATTATTTTACTCCAGTAACACGCATATTATCGATCAAACACTGACATGTTAATAAAAATAATAGAAAGGAGGAGAAATAATTTAGGCCGTTATTTAATTAACCATGATGATGGATATTGATTTTATTAATAAATTGGTCCATTGCCATAAACAGCGTATATATCTCCACGAGGTAAATTAAGTCGTGGTATGTACTACGAGACAAGCGTTACTTCCCATTTGGAAGTGAAGAAAATTCAATCGATCGAATGAAGGCTCCAATTGGTAGGTCACGTGACCTATGTGTACATTCATTTGCTATATATATGTCAAGTTAACCCCCGATACATCTAAAACATCTCTATACATTTGTGTATATATGTATCCGTGCGTTTTCGATTGCGTCGTAGCTATGCGTGACAGATTGGGCACGAGGGACTAACACGTGCACATATATCTATACATATATAGAGACAGAAAGAGGAAGAGCACCAGGAAATACCCCTACGCACCCCGTTCGGTTAGCCAATTTGTCGATGCCATTGGCCTGAGGGACTAAAGGGCAAGGGGGGGAGCGCGGTGCACGAAGGAGAAACTCCATAACATTTTTCGTGCTGCTCTTTCAACGAGTTATCGATCCCCCTCAACTCTCTTTCCCCACCACTCGTGACATCTCTCACCCAGTCGACACAATCGTTCATCCCTGGTCGCTAACTACTTGGTATCAAAAATTATGTTCATTAGTCAGTTTTTATTGTTTCAACGAAATCCATTGATTCATTGGCACATTTTGCTGCTCCTGATGCGAATAACTGCAGTTCAAATATTAAGTTATTTCTGAGCGGGGATCTGTGAGAGGCGCGGAAGTGCGTTTTAGGATAATCGCCATTTCCGGCACACGCAAGAGAAAGAGAACGCTTAGACCGGTCGTCGCGATCGTTCAACGCTCGAGCTGTTTATATCCCCGAAGGAATATCATTCACTCATATACATATATTTATATATATTTAACAATATATATGTAGCTACTCGCATATAATTATAGAAATATCCTTATATATACGCGTTTACATAGTTATATGTATATATATCGTAATAATAAGAGCATAACTAACCGTGCATGTCACGAGACAAGCGGGCTTCATCCCAAGTGTAACCGCTCGGCCTACATACGTGCACGTTATTATTATATAGACTCATCTAACCCACCACGAAAGTTATATATAGGCAAGAACGGGCTTTCCTTTACGTACGCACATAAACACACGCACACTATATTTTTTCAACAACTTTCAAATGCTTTAGCAATTTTAATGTAATTAACAGGGAGACAAAAAACATTTTGTAAACCGAAACGCATATGTTGTTGCCTTTCACGATAATTTGAAGTTCGATACATATACGTGCTACAAACGATTGTTCGACCCAACGAAATGGGATGCAGACAAACCCACTTATGTTAATGGAAGAAAATATCGGTCGAAGAAACTAATTCGATTATTTATCCCTACGTTTATCCCTGAGTTCATTTGATCATTGAAATATTGTTGAATCCACTATTTTTTACCAACAGAATGGATTTAGTTGGAGAAATGTTTTTTTTTTATCAGTGTAGGAAAAATAACAAAGTTTTTGTTTATTTTTAATGGTAATACTAATTGTATTTGAGTTTTGAATCATTTGTCTTTTTTTGTCGCATCGTGAAAGGGGGAAAATGAGGTTTATCTCGTGTCAGAGAGACGTAGGTAAATCCCAGCGTTCATACACCCAGCTGAGAGATATGAGGTACGACGCTCCGAGCTACAATTACGTTGAAATAGTGCTTCCGGCAGAGGAGACTCGTGTCGGCCAATGTACTCTTCTCTATGCTCTCCCTGTGTTCTCTACCAGCCTCTTGGTGCTCTATCTTTTTGCCTGCTTCCTCTTTCACTTTCTCTGCCTTCAAAAGATTTTCCATATTCCAGTGTCGTGCGATTTAGGTTAAGAATAATATCGCGATTCGTCAAATACGAAGGAAAACAAAAACAGAGTCATTAAAAACTGAATAACTAATCAAATTAATTGTCTCGACAAAATCTCCTCGAAATTACGAAATCAAAAAACTCCGGAAAAAATCGAATCTCGTTTTTACATCTGCATTCTGGCAAAAAATAAAATGGCTTAACAAAAGAAAATGTACTTTCGGTCAGCAGCGATACGAACGATGAAGATTATGTATTTTGATACTCATATTCAAGGTAAATGAACCGTTTCGGCAAGATCTATTGATGACAAGAATCTTTTTCTTTTCTTCCTCTTTTTACGAACCATTAACTTCTCATGGAGCTCATGCTGCGCATTATTTTCCTGTTTTTTTTTCGTCCTCTTAAGAAACAAACGTCCATCGTGATGTCAGTATATTTTGAACTGTACCTTCGAAGCACCCTGTACCGACTTTTTTTCTATTTTTTTTTTTTTACCGTATGCATATACAGGGATATATTTTGATGTACGAAAAAATTCTTTCCATTTGGAAAGGTTCGCTGTGTGTTTGCACAGGACAAGGACCGGACCGCCCGGCGTGTTGAATGTGTATACCTGAGTGTACAACCCCCGTGAAACGAGCGTGAAAGCTTCTTGTTAAGGCGAAATACGAGAATAGAGACCGTAGCAAAATATCGTATGCCATGGGATGCTTCATTTTATTTCTATATATCTGCGACTGAGTCATTCTGCTATGTTTCCTCTTTATTCTCTCCTTTTACCTCTCGTCTTTTCACCTTCTCTCTCTCCCTCCCTCACTCATTTTCCTCTCGTTTCATTCTCGTTATTTGTCATACGCCCCGATCGTTGAGAATCCTGTCAAAAAATCTTGCCCTTTTCTCTCTCATTCTCTATTCTGCGTCACAATAGAAGGTTATGTACGATGCCACCATGTCATTTCACAACTACTTTACGAGACAATGATGACGACCCATCGACAAAAGTATGCCAAAGCAACTTTTTTTGTGCTCCAATCGAAAAAAGTAGGCCAGAGGATATTTTTCCGTGTACCAGGAAAAATTTTATGACTGTCAATCGCCACCGAATTGTGTCACCATTAAACGAATCATCACCTGATCCCTCTTAGTGTTCCGTTCATTTTAACGGGAAAAAACAACATTATGTGGTTTTCAAAAGATTCTGCCTCGATCATTGAGGAATTAATGATGTTTTGGAATGCAGAAAGATGAACTTTTTTGAGGATTTCGAAATTTAATCACGTGTCGTTAATCCTCGGCATGATTCATAAACAATCTGTTTATTTGCTACGATACGATACACTCTCTCGCGAAGATTTCGTTACTATACGGATTTATGCATTGTATATTTAAATACGTTATTGCCTCTTGTTGTTACAAATTTGTTCTGATATTCAATTTAATCAAAATTATTGGAAATATCGAACACAGAGGAGGCCGGAAAGCGTACGCTCGAGGAAAACTCTATCAGCAAACATTTTCATACATGCATACACAAATATATCTGTTTATGATATTCGGATGACCTCGTTATATTTGTAATCGCAGAGGAAAACTCTCCAGTTTAATTTTCAAGCAGTCGTCAATCAATTTGGATTGATTGCTTTCGCTTTAATGTTGACGGTTAATTTTTTGAAAAATCGATATGTTTACTCCCTCCCCCCCCGGCCCCCCCCCCCCCCCCCCCTCTTTAGTTCGTGCTACCGATTGACGGATGACGGAAATTGTAGAAATTTAATAAACGAGAAATTTGATGTAATTTCGTTGAATTCTGTTCATTAAAAAAAAGAAATATGATGGTTTTGAAATCCTTCGAATTGAACAAAAATCGCGGAGTATTCAAAATTTGTCGTAATGGGATTCAAAAATTAAACACTAACGAGGAAATTGCTGGTGACAATTCAACTATTATGAGGAAGAAATTCGAAAAATAATTGCTCAAAAATCAATCCACTTTTCTTTTTAATTAATTTTTAATGATTCCCTTTTTTGAAACTATTATTTCCAATGTTTCAGCGGTGTTTTCCGAGACTGAGATCATAATATTCGAACGAAATCGGAGCTTAATTGAATCCAACTAGAAAAAAGTCGAGAATTTTTACTGATAATCGATAACGTATTTCAACATTTGGTTAAATGCGTGAAAACTAAAATTACTTGTGAACTCTGACATATCGATGAAATACCAAATTATAAATGAACAGTTAAAAGCGTTAGAAATCAGAGCGTCGTGTCATGAGTGAGATATAAATAAAAAAATGAATATCCACTTATAAACCTTCGAAAAAATGTTCCCACCGAGAAATATTGGAGACACGATAAAGTATAGGTATAACGAGTTTAAAAACAATAATGGAATAGAAGAAGAGGGAAAAGTCTTTTCGAAATGAGAAAAATTAGAAGAAAACTCACACATTCCTTTTCTTGTTATTATTCCCGTAAGCCAAGGGTCGTTTTCGTCGTCATCAAGTATGAAATAGTCCTTGGTGTAAATTCGACTTGAGATGACGAAGTTAGACCCTTTAGCGAAAAAGAATTTAGTCTTCGGGTCACAGTCCGGGAGTTGTCCGAGGAGCCGTCAACATTTCGGACCTCTGGGGATGAGAAAAGCCAAAAAGAAAAGAGGAATAACATATCCGTGGCTGGAAAAGGACAGATGAGATGAGCTTTGGCAACGGCGACTAAAGTTGAGCACGCGAATCTAAGAGACCCTTTTCCTACCTATTTCAACTTTTATGTACATTGTACATATATATACAGACACATATACATTTAGAGGTTAGATTTGGTCTTACGAAGTTGTGAGTAGCTGAAGAAAGAGAGAAAAAGAGCATCGTGAGGAGGAGACATATATAATGCAATGGACAATCGTGACCTCTCCTCTCGCCTCCCCCCTCAGTAGATTAGATTTACTAGAGCAGGTTACGTTGGGCTACACTGCAGGTTGACTCCAAATCCAGTGGTCGTTCTTATGTACTATATATATATATATATTTACGTCTTATATATCCTCGGTGCAGCACGTTTCAGAGACCCTCTTTTATACTCACTCAGCTCTCCACGCCATATACGTATCTTTACTTTGGTACAATAAAAATGGCCGCTCACGTAAAATCTCGAGGACGGTATGAAACAAGTGGTCAACGGCCTCTGACCCGCTGCTTCGTGATTTCATCGAAGTGTCGTCGTCAATTTACGAGATTGACGCTTTTTTTCTTCTATTTTAAGCACTAGTTGATCAGATCTGATGTTTTTATTTTTTTTCAACTACTTCGACTCGTTTAAATTGTTGCTTCAGTTTATTTATATTTTTTAAATCCAGATCAATGATTAGTTTTATGAAAAACTGTTCGTCTGTGAATAGATAAGATGAAGAAATTTGTATTTAAATACTTGCATCGCAGGGACAGGGTAACATCATCTCAGAAAGTGTACGAGGTTCGTGTCTTCTTTGTCTAAAGAAATGTATAATAATAATACTGTTCTTTTTTCCTACTCTGGGATGCACGAACAAGCAACGAAAACACGATTATCATCATCACCATTATTATTAGCATAATCCAGTGACGACGTATGAATACGAAATGAACGTGTACGCATCCGAACAACCGGATATTTTAAACTCTAGATTCGCATCTCTTTTGGTAAAGCGTTGAAAAGTAAGATAAAAAATGAATACAAGAAAGAATAAAGAAAGCGTAAGAAAATGAAGCGGTGAATTATGTGATGTGGAATTAAATGAGACTTAATAAAATGCCATATTATTCTGTAGACGCTCGCTTTAACTTATCGAGCTACGGAAAACATTTGTATCCTTTGTGATATTGTGCTACGAAAAAGAAATAATGTGATAAAGAGGCAAAGAAACGTCATCATCATCAACATAATTTACTGCAGCTTCGTTGGTTTACTCGCAATTTTTCAAATGTTGGCGGAAACTCCACGATAAGTACTGAGGGTTCGTTAAATTGATAAATTCTCTACGAAAAAATCCTTGAGCTTTTTTTTCCTTCACATACGATCGATGAGATATTAATTATTTCGTCAATGACTATTCCAGTTTTTGCTCCAATGAGAAATCCACATTTTCCTGGTTTGACAGCTCGCACTCCTCAATAATCCAGCCAATTAGCTGTGGCTCATTAATTATTTTATCTTTGAAATTTGGAGTTCTAGTGATTGTGTAAATTTGAGGCGTGATCTTTGACCTGAGTTTGATGCTGAGAGCAAATTTGCTTGAAGACTTTTTATATTTTCGGACGCGCCTCACTAAAACATGAAGTTTTGACCCGAATGAAAATAAGTCTGATGGTGTCGATGCGAAAGGCTCGAAAAACGTTTTGGAGAGTTTGTGAAGATTGTCAGAGGATTTAAAGGCGTCGAAGAATTTGTTTTTTTTTTGTTTTTTTTTTCTTCTTTTTTTCTCGGTGAAACAGTGATCGAGAGTTGTGAGAAGGTGATGAAAGACCTCGAAGCGAAATGAGAGACTGGAGACGGGCGAGAAGTCTCTTTCCGCTGGAAAAACTTTTCCCTTCCGGGTGGAAAATATCAAAGGACGCCGACGACCCTCCCGTATCTCGTTCCCTCTAAATATATATATTACACTCGCGCACACGCATACACATATATGTATACATTCCTCGTAGATGTTTGGCTCCCTCGTATCCCCTTATTAAAGCCATATTCTGGCGTTTATTTTTTATTTTTTCTTGCCTCCATCGTCTTGCCTCACCCTAGAACATTCGTTCACTTCCAGTCTTCTTCTTCTTCTTCTTCTTCTTCACCGTTTTTTTCCAACTCCGTCCCTTCTCATAGATGACAAAACTTTTGGGATCCTAACCAAGCTATGAACGACGTGAGAGTGGCTGCATGACGTCTGATGGCAAAAGTTGGCTCTTTGAATGCATATACACGAGGTTAAAACATTGAACGCCTATCGGAACACGAATTCATGTAGGTGCTCAATAAAATTGTTCCCCGATTGCAGAATCATGGACGAAACGATTCTACGGGACTAGAAATAACAAAATTACCATTTCAAGCGGCGTAAACAGCAAAAACGTATTTCGATGATTGAAAAATATTATTCGACTTGTACAAATAAATAGTAATTACTTGAGTACATACTAGTTTCGGAACTCTACGAAAAACAATAAGGGGAGAGGCAATATTACTTTTTCGAAAATGTATTTTTTATTGTCCCTACAGGAGATGGAACAAGGGTAGAGAAAAATGGATAAAAAAAAAAGAACCCAAGTTTCATCAACACTGCCTACGCGCCCTCGTCCCTAAACACAAAACTACGTACATACTTTGTTCGTTTTTTTTTCATCCTCGGATTTAGCAGAGTATTTGGCTGAGCCTCGATTCTCTTTGGTCGGAAGGTGAGGGGCGAGGGAGGCGGGGGGGAGGGGAGTCTGGAAAAGAAAGTCGCGAAACGGTAGACATTTTTGCATTGTCGTCACGCGCGCAATCTTATTACAGTCACACGTGGTGTAATATTCTAGCCCTCACATGGGCCGAGAGTCTCATCCGAAGGAAGCTCGACTCTCATCTCTCCTCATCTCTGTCCCCCATCTCGTTTGCTCCTCCTCAGTTTTCAAAGTCCCTTTTACTCGGAGGCTGTACGATAGTCCATTTTTTTTTTTTTTTTAGGTGTGGCGAGCCCAATGGCCTTCTTCGTAACACCGCGCCATTCTGTTAAGATACGACAGCGATATCCGGCGGGATGATCGAACGCCACCAAACTTTTCTTCAGTGACCTTTTTTGCGATGATACATATGCGGACTCACTTTTTTTCCCTTTTTTCCCTCCTCCTCCTCCCCCTCTAGTTCCCCTCGGTCGCGATCTCTTTGCTTCTTAGCCACAGTCACTTTTCACACTTTGCTGGAAGCGTAACTTGACCCGGCTATATCATCACGTTGCCGAAAGGCAACGGAGATAAACGGTCAAGGTGTGGGGTGGTTTTGAACTTCAGAAAAAAGCTCCCTTCGAACGATATGAATTTAAAACCACCCTCAAACGTTCGTTATTATAAATCGAATGAAAGTCTGTCCGAGGATATATTTCCAAATATTTAATGTCAGACGCGTGTATAATTCGCGTCGGAATGGACGAGAGCCCCTGCTGCTTGCCACCTAGCATTTGCGCTAGCAAAGTGCCAGGATGTCCTGAGTCCTGGCTAATAGAGCTCTTCGCTACGTTACATAACTACGTATATATAGACTTCCAATCGTCGGGAGTATATCATTAATGACATGACCCATTAGGGGATGAAATTATATAGCCCACGCTTGCCAAATAACCAAGTCTACCCTGAGACTTCCGTAATAATCCTCGTGGGGTCCGTAGATTGTATATATACGTAGTAACCGTAATACGCTAACCCAAGATGGGAGTCTACATTACACCGGACCACGTGTCGTTCCTTAGCGAACAGTCAGGGCGTATGCCACGAGACGAGAGAACGTGACAAGAATTTCTAACAAAATTTCCACTGTGCTAGATCCTGTTACCCTTCTCTCTCTCTCTCTCTCTCTTTGTCTCTCTATCTCTCTCTCTCTCTATCTGTCTATCTCACTCATTCAATTTCTTTACCACTTTTTCGCTTTTTCCTTCTTAAGCTGTTGCAGACACTGCATGATCATTCCTTAGTCCTTTCGTTACAGCAGGGCTCTTCTAACTCGTTTTTACCCGGAAGAGCACGTTCTGCTCGAGAATTTCTGTTGTCACGGGTATATTAGTCGCCCCTTCGCGACTCGTTAACGAGTGTCACGAGAGAATGGGTCACTGATGTGCACTACACGTTATCTATATATTTGACGTCTTATATATCCCTACAAATGTCAATGACCTGACGTCAAAATGACGTTTCGGGGTTATTAAATCTGGCATCCAATTCCCGCGGCGTTGAACTGTCAGCCGATTGTCAAAGCGATTTTACTCGGTGAGCTTTATATCCAAACAATATATATAGCTGGGCTTTGGTATTCGTAAATTGTGGAATTCTACACGGGACAGTCGTTTATCATTTTTGTCTCGGTACGTGAGATATTAAAGAACCTTCACAATGTATACAATCACGAAAAAACATCTAAACTCTCATAAAATTAAATTTTGGTCACGAAATTCGAATGTTCCGGGTCGCTGCAGCTTTCTTTGTGAAGGAACATTCGACCTGCTGCGTGGTGCAGACCCTCGAAACTGTGTACACGTCTTTCTCGAAATGTCACTGTCCAAAACGTTCGACCTTTTTTTATTATTCTGCGAGCTACGTTTCTCAATTTTTATCAGAATAACCGTCATTTTGTTCATTTTTTTTTTAATACTCTAGATCGTCCTACACTTTTTCATACTAATTAATAATTTCTTTAGACTTTTTATTTATAAACATTTTTAGAGCAGTAGGCGACGTCGATTGTCAGGTTTAAATTATTCGGGCGCCATTTTTGAGCAGCCAGGGATTTTATAAAGTAAAGAAAAAAAAAATGCAAACACTTTTTATATCCTACGCAATTCATTCAATTAAACCAAAAAACCAACCGGGCCAATCGAATTTTGTTCATTGAACCAAAAAATCACGAAGGTCAGCAACTTTCATTCCTGCTGCACTAAAAATATTGGCCAATTAATCAGCGGAAATTAAAATGGTGCGTCCCTTCGATAAATCGTAGAGTACCCGAGAGTAACCAAAACTTATTATTAAATGAAATCTCACGGATGGTGTGCAAACGTCGTGCAAAAGAAAAATGTGTAAGAATAATTGGCTTTTTAGAATTTGCAAAATGTTTACGTCTGTGTGAAGTTGAAAAAGTTTGAAGAAATCTTGTGTAAGCATATACGTTATTGTACATGTATATTATTATATTTATCGACATACAATTGTCGTGTACGAGCGTACGCTCCGACAAATTTCGGATTCCGTCCAGCGTGCCCGAGTTGCACGATCATCCGTGAATCCGCACGTAAATCGAAATCACTCGGTCGATTTTCTCGCTCTTTTCATACAACTTCTATGTATGTGTGTATTTCTTTCTTTTTATCCTTTTATTTTTCTTTCTTTCTTCCTTCAATTCTTTCGTCGTTGGGCTCACTCATGCGATTCATCCTCAATTTTTTATTTCCCTCTAACCAGTTTACTTTTTTCGTTTTTTTTTCCTCTTTTCATCTCTTTGTATGTCTCTCCTCTCCGTGCACAAAATGTGTTCAGAAAATCGTGCCGGATTCGTTGAGCAGTACATTTTTCGAGACCCGAATAATATATTTTTGTAATTCTGTACAAATTCATTGACTATAACTACAGCATGAATGGAATTTTTCAAAAATGGACGAAACCATTAATTTCTCGTCTGTACTCTCACTATAAGATTATAACATTTTCATAACAATGGCAGTTTACTCTTTTTTGTTCTTCTTTTTTCTCTCATGACTATCGATCGACGAGAAAAGATTGTTCACGTGTAATTCGCTTGTTGTCTCTGTCCCTCCCAACTTACTTTTTTATAGTGTACATTTTGCCGAGCAATAGAGAACGAACGATGCAGTTCGACATATTGTACATTACATACCTATACATAATCTATATCTTTGTGTATATGAGAAACGGCGCGAGGACTCAACCTACAACTTCTTACCAAACGTATATATATGTATATACATTCATAGTACATAATATACATGCATATATATGTATTTATATGGGAAAGCGAATTGCTTCGACTGGCACGAGCCATGAAGGCTCCTTGCGTTCGTTCGCGTCCATTGCATTATTCAATTCCGATCGTCCGCAATAAAGAACTGAAATAAGAGAAGGCAACGGTCGGGGCCTCTGCAAGCTCGTACCTCGCGCACAAGCGATATTTTCCTCACGAAAAATAGCTACGAAGAATAAAAGAAAGAGAGAGAGAGAGAGAGAGAAGAATAAGAAAGAGGAAAAATCGAAAAGTTTTGGAGATGAGAAACGTGAAGAAATAAGGAATATAGACATAGAAATATACATACATTTATTAGAAGATTCATTCTTCTCTCATTTTTCCTATTCTCTTCATCCATGTATTCTTTTCTACCGTCTCATATATACATATGTTTTGTTATACAGATATAATAGATCTTTCTTCTTTTCGCCCTCCGCGCACTCTGTCTGTGACGCGATCTTTTATCATCATATTTCCAACCTTGTATCCAATTTCCTTAGCCCTCTCTATTGTTCCTTTTTCTTTTTTTTCTTCCTTTTTTCAAATACCTTTGCTCGACGCCTGCGAGTTTGAATTTGTGTGAATAAAAATGAAGTTAAATAAGTATAACAAATGTGGAAAGTTACGTTGTTGATTAAAATCGAATGAGAATTGTTCTCAAAGAGGTTATCAAGGTGGATATAATAATAAAAAATAGTATTATTTCATCCCTCGCGCCTTTCAACCCTTGTCATATTGAGTCGATGCTCGTATTTTGTCGACCCTCCTAATATCCTCGACATGTGTATAAGTTTATTTATTACATGTGTATATATATATATTCACGCATTTGTTCAAAGCGTTGAAAGAAGGCGAGAGTGATATTCCCATCACGTAGTTTTCGCGAGAGCGGGGTAGAGAATCCAGCAGTCCCGCGGGTCTCATTGGATTTCCAATGGAACCAGGAGATCGAGGAATCTCCGCTGATTCGTTGCCTCCAAGGAGTAAAAACGTAACAAAATCGATCGGGGTAGACGGACGAAAATTCATAAAGATAACCAGAGCGAGAGAGAGGAACGGAGAAATCGAGAAATATCTTTTCCACGCACACTTTTGACTATTTCGATCGCAATATAAAACAATTTTTATCGATAACTCGCAATATAACACGAGAGAGAAAAAATATATCAATTGTTCATGCAAAGCGAATCAATTTATTACAAAGATTTTTATGCTTTCTTCCACTTCCGGTGACTCGTACTTCGATCCCCTAAGAATACCTAAATTTATAACTCTGTACATGAACCTTACAGTTTTTTTGACCCCCATGAAGATTTTCCAACAAACATATTTTCATAAATACCGAAATACAAACAATTCAAATTGAAACTGCCCGCGTGTTCCACATAAACCAACAAAATTTACTTTTTTTTCTCCCAAATTATTTTTCTCTTCAAAACAATAACCTCAAACCCAATCAAATCGTATTTACAGTACCGCGAACTTTTTATTCCACGAAATTAACTTGAAAAAATTAAATTAATCCAGCATAAAATTCCGAATATTTAAAACCCCGGATAATAATGTAAGAAAATTCTTGATAAAATCGAAAGAGCTCACGTATATTAATTTTTATTTTGTTAATTATTATTGTTATCATTATTGTTTCTCTTTTTTTTTTAGAAAATTAAAGTTGTACAGCTGAAAATAGTGGGATTTACGTGGAATTGTATTACAGGGTTTTTTTTTCATTCTCGTTCTGTAAAGTATATACATATACATATAATGTGAAATGATGTAAACACGTTTCGCAGCTGCACGGTGTCACATTTTATAACGCCTTTTGCAACTGCGTTGCGACTGTATGGCGCGCGGCGCGAGTATTCTCATTTAACTCGTGCTGCAGCAGGGCACACGATGTAACAAGAACTTTTCCATGTGCGCCCATTTCCGCGAGACGAAAAGTCTGCCGAGTTTTGACCCTCGTAACAAATAACGAAAAATATAACCTGAGAATTGTTCGTAACTCTTTTACACCCTTTATCTTTTAACTGCGTGCATAAAGTTGTAGTCTGCTGTGGATTAACATCCGTGGAGCATTTATTGGCGGTGTAAATTTCTGTTTAAAAAAAAAGAAATATAAAAAAAATCAGTCGACAAAGTTATTGCAAAAAATTCGAGTGCGCATTTAAAATATAATTTTTGTTTATAACTGAACTTAATTTCCGGTTCCGTTGAAAAACAGGTGATGGGGGAAGAAAAAAAAACAGTACGAAGAAAACTCGATGTTGCTCGGATATAATGCGAATAATATATCTATAGAATGAATAAGATTGAACGAGAATGGATAATGGCGGATGAGAAGAGGAGCGAGGGCACGGAAAGGGCGAACTTGGGCGAATCTCATCTCTCTTCCTATCCCGTTGATCCTTGATATATAACTATATGTGCGTGTACACATAAAATATATTCCTCTCATTCACTCGAGGCCGCGAAAATACTGTGTCGGCAGTTCGAGCGCTCGAGCGAAAGCATTTGAATAATTATTATAATTAATTTCACCATCGTAGAGCCGGGGATGGTAGAAAGGAAGAGTAAAAAGAAAAGGAAAAATGAGGCACGTAATAAAATAGAAAATAAAAGAAAGGAGGAAAGAGAAAGATAAAAACAAAACATTCAGAAAGGTATGAAAGAATTGATAATATTGAAAGAGAAAAGAATAAGCAACGAATGGAGAAAAGGAAGGCGAGAAGAAGCGGATGAAATGTAAGGAAGATGGAGGAAAATGGGGATGGCAAAGAGTATAATAGGAAAAAGGTGCTGAATGGAGAGGAGAGAAAGAGAAAGAAGGAAAGAAGTAGAGAATGAAAGAGATGGAAAGAGGATAAGGGGGAGAGAGTGAACAAAGGAAGAAAAAGGGGAAGCGACGAGTAGTTTTCTCCAGGCCTCCTCCCGACGGTGTACATCCTAGCTGAATATATTTGCGAGGATATCAGATATCAAGCTTGTTCGCGATGTAATTACGCTCACGGGATATACGGAGAGAGAATCATGAAAGAGGAAACCTCTCTGGAACTCGTCGAGCGAATCTCCCTACCATGTAAATTAATACAACAACCCTCCGAATTGGAAAATGGACACGCGAACGTTGCACTTTACGCGCTTAATCGTTCAAAATACGTCCTTTTCAATATTATGATTGCAAACATGTTGTTTTTTCAGAGAAATGTGTGCGTAAAAGTGCGGATTTCTCGAAACCTCGGGGTCCGAGACTTATGAATGAATCTTGAAACGTTTTTTATTTTTATTGTTTTTATTTCTACGACGTCCGGATCAGTAAATCCGTAATATCAAAGTCCATGATACAGCGACGGCGTCTTTGACTAAAGTCAGACAAATATATATAGAAATACGGAAATAAAGGGTGACGAATGTCTTGTATTCTGTATACACGTGTTCCAGGGGATAAAGAAAAAGCTATCGAAGAATACCTTGACTCGAAGAGAGCCGGAGAATGAAAGTAAGAGAAAAAGGCGCGCGCGGATGAAAGGGTCCTTTTCTCAAAGGTCCAATATATCTTACCGAAAGGTGTATATAGGCGAGAAAGAGGACGACAAAATGAGATCGTATTCATGCTCGTATCACTTGAAATTCAAATATCTCAAATTTCTAGCGTCCTTTTCTCAAAATGCAAAGAGAAGATGAAAACCATTCCTGGCTTTCGAAGGATGAAACGAGATCGAATGGAAAAAAATAACACGTGAAAGAATTAGCAGGCCAATAATAACGAAAATGCTCCTTTCACTCAACTTTTTTTACATTCAAAGAATTTAATCAGGAAATTGAGCGTATTGTCAATGACAATAAGAAACAAGAAATAGTCGCATTTGGATGAGAAAGCGAGAAAAATAAGTAAACAAGCATTGATGTCTGATGCTTTTCGTACAAATCCTTTTTTACCCTTTACGAGATAACGAAGGGCCACTCCCTCTACCAGACTGTTACTCGGATTCGCATAACTGTACAAGCTTGTATACTGCAATTTCAAATGGGAGAAGGAGGATGACGTTCGTTTGATGTATTCGCGAATTGGACAAGTCTACAATCTCTCTCTCTCTCTCTCTCTCTCTTCATAGAACACCAGAGAACCACGCATCTCACTCATCCCTTTTCTATCCTCTCTCTCTTTCTCTCACTGTACATTCGTCACAGTCGTAATTGGATCACACGCTCGGATATCTGCAACGCGTCGTGGACCAGTCCAATCTTCCACTCAGCCGACACTCGGGACTGTATATGCCTGAACGAACCAACGACACGAAATGCTACACTGTATACTCTTTAGCATATATATATATATATATATATATATATCTAAAGTATTTATTATATCAAGGGTGTCCGAAAAATCACTTCCCAATCCTTTGGGAAGAGGTACATCGGAATATTTCGAAAAAAACTGATCCTTAGCAATTTTTCTGTCCCATGCAGCGGTAGAAAAAATGTTAATTGATTAGCGATCGATAATCTGGCTGGTGATGCAAAAAGTAGTGTTGTAACTCGAAGCTATCGACCATCGTTCGAGGCTGGAATGTTTCATACTCGCAGCTTTCCCTTTCCAACAGATCAACGAGGCTTTAGAAAAAAAAAAGTGTCAAAGTGACGTTTCTCTCAAGAATTCAAAGGGCTGGATCGTGTAACTATATGTGACTTTTGCGATACCCTCTGTATGAACCGGGAGCGAAGCTATACATATATATCGCTAGTTTGGTTTAACGTCATTACCAATTGCTATTCAATTTTCTTTGCCTATATGTGCGTGAGCCAATTGAACGTTTTACAGTTGGCAACTACAGCTCTTTATCCTCTCGAACAAAATGGCTGAGTGAACAAAAAAAAAGGTGAAAAAGAATTGAACGTACGTATGAATACGAGTCGAAATAAACGAGAGTCAAAAAAAAGTGTCTATTTTATTCCAATATACAGATTTTATTGGCTCAACTGTGTGCAACACTGAATTGTTCACTTTGTCGATTTCTCGTTGCACTTTTCATACGGATATGTTTCACGATGATTAATTGACAATTCGATGATTATGGTTGGATTCATTTGAGAGTGCACAACTTCCGGAATTCCTAAACGACGAGAAAAAAGCCAGTGGCTCGAATTTTTTTGACAAATCGAATTCCAACGTAAATAAAGCCCTTATTTTGATTTAGCTTTTAATCGATTTTTCTAGACACCCTGGTAATTATATTCGCTATGACTTATATCAGCACATCTGAACAAACGACGCGCGTAAGTGATGTTGAAAAAAAAATGGAGCGCCAACAATTATAATGCTCCTCGAGATAGCTGCGTGCACTGCAGAACATTGCACACTCCACCGCGTGCATTAAAGCTCGAATATTTTCTTTGATACGCACAACATATGCGCGAGTTGCATTAAAAATTAGCGAGAAATAAATAAAAAATTGTGGACGGACCTACTAACAGGTGAACACTGACAGTCGTTATTGCTTGCTCAATTAAACGAATTGCCAATTGATATTCGTATCAAAATTTCATGGTGCGTAACAGATTAAACTTCGGTATGAATTCGCATTTTTTTCAAACAACGTTCATTCAATAACAAAGGATCATGAGTGCGAAAAAAAATTTCATTTAGTAATAAAAAAACAGCCTCTAATAACCTTGAAAATATTTGGCTACAAACAATCCCGAGATGTATATTTTTTTCACTATAAATTCGACATTGTCATTAAAATTTTCATGATTTTCAATCCATCAATTAGAGCGAAAGTAAAACTTTCATTTTCGTACGTAAAAAAAATTCGTGACGCCATGGTTGATTTATTCTGTTTCTAAATTTAAAAAGACCACCCAAAATATCATGTAGAACAAAAAAATAAGAATTTGTGTTACATATGTAATGCACGTAAAGCGAGTGAGGAGAAATGACTTATTACGCGGTCGTAGCACGTACGAGAGATCCGACTCGATCGGGTATTATTCCATCGACGAGAGTAAAACGCAGCCGCCTCTCTTTGATATCAGCCTGCACACATAAATATAAATATACATATTGTGGGTCCTCGTGTATGTAAAATGCAAGGTGCGTTTTCTCGAAGTGTGAGGAATGTTTTTTTTTTTTTTTTTTTCGTCGCGTTATCAAATTCATAAAAATTCGAGCACAGCGAAGGGAGCCAAAGGAGGATTTTATAATCGAGAGAAAAATTTCAACGTGCACACTAATCTTCGAATATAAATCGCATACACTGTAGCTGACGACCATTTTTTTCCTTTGATACGTCCTTGAAAAATAAAGAAATAAAAAAAACGACTCCATTATTTTGCCATTAGACTTTTTTATTCGAATCTCTTTGCCAACAGAGAAAAATATATATATAAATATATATACAATGTAAGATGAAAGGGAAAAAGAAAAGAGAAAAAAGATGAGGTCGTTGAAAACGACGAGAACACCCCAGGGCGACCCGATACTCCTTTAGTGAATTAATTTCTGCCACGCCGGTCTCTCTGTTCTTAACTTAATGATCCCTGAGGAAAAAGTTATTTATTGGCCAGTGCCGCGCTCAACGGTTTTAACATCTTCTTCTCTCTCTCTCTCTCTTTATTTCTTTTATTTCTCTCATCAACCCCCCTCCCGCCACATTTTTCTCTTGCTTTCTCGTTAAATCCCAACCCTCCAGGCTGCAAAGTGTGAATAATTTCATTCGCACTATACTTATAATACTTCTTCCAAGAAATTTGTGACTTCTTTGCTGATTGATTGACCTAATGAGCTCTAGAATTTAAGGAAACGACGATCGGTATAATCTTATCGTCGTTGAGTCATTGATTTCTAAAATCTTTCAAATTTAATAACAAAATTAAAAAAAAAACATCAAGCCCAGTTTCAATTTTAAGCTGGTTTTCGAAATTTGAATTTTATGTTTCAACGAATAAATGTTGACCCAACACTACAAAAATGGGAAGCAAATTGTATAAAATAGAAAAAGAATATTATCAGTAATAATTAAACAGAATATTTGATAAATTTGGAATTTTTATCGTACTATAAAATGAGTTCTAAAAAAATGTCATTTTTTTTAAATAAATTAATTTATTATTAGTGAGAGAAGTGAGTAACCTCGAAAGGCGCGTGGTAAACCTCACCCATCTCATCGAGCTTTTATCCCTTGTGTCTCTCACACCTTCCATTATATTACGGACTACAGGCGAAGGGGGAAACATTCAATATTGACCAACGACATTGTTAGCTTTTCCTAACGGTTATCCTCAAACGCCGGATATCACTCACGGCCTGGTGTTTTCTCCCTTGAACCCTTCGCCTCCTTCCTTCTACATTTTCGTGGCTCTTTCTCGGAGGAAGTGGTCGTTATGTGGAAAAAGAGAGAAGGCAGGGGTGGGGCTCGCGCATGTTCTACCCCTAAATATTTCTCTTCACGCTAGAGTTATTATAATGGAATTTTGGGGCGTTCGACCGGGAAAACTTCGTGGGTAAAAGACTCCGAAGCGTTTTGTCCAAAAAGCTCTCCCTCTTTGTCACTTTCATACACTCATTGGAATGTGCATATAAAGGTGTGTGTATCATGAGAGCCTAACAATCTGTAACCAATTTCGTTTCGTTTAACCATCAACTTTCTTCGCTTGACTTTTTATCTTTCTTTTTTTTCATCATTATTATTAACGCTTCGATTTAATCATCATTTTGATTATATAGAGTCTCGGGCTCCATGTCGCACTTACTTTTTAGTAGTTTATTGCTTATTGAACTACTATTTCAACAACAATATGAAAAAAATCGTAGAATTTCGTTTTTTTTTCAAGAAAAAAATTATTTTATACTGGACTATTTTGCAAAAATTGGAATAGCCATTTTTTTCACAAACTCGATACATGACAAATAATGTTACAAGATTTTTTCAAAAATTTCCGTACCATTATTTGAGTTTCCAAATATGAAAAAACATTTAATGTTGATTTATTATTTTTTTCAAATTTCAAGTCACACAACGAAGCACACGTTTTCCTATGTTTAATAAAGAATTTATTATTACCATCATTGTTATTATTCTTATAGTTATCATTTAACGATACAAATTTTCACAACTCGCAATAAAAGTCTAATCTCTGTGCCATCAACGCCCCCCGAAAGGCATTAAAACTTTGTTGTTTTTTCACTTTGCCCCGTTTTCATTTTCGCGACACTATGTAACTCCCACCTCGTCAACCCGTTAGTCAACACCCACGTGTTTTTCATCGCATCGGTCACATTAAACGCATGTTTGTGTTTGTGTGTGTGTTTGAGAGCGTTGATATTGCCGGAGACTTTGACCATAAATACATATCGCCGATGACGATGATAAAAACGAGTGACACGGGTCGACGTACCCGGTAGTCGAACACACACTCTTCCTCCTCTCATCCCTACCGCCCCCACTTTTCATACCTAACTCCCCTTTACCCCCCCCCCCAACCCTCGTCAATGAACTACACGTTTAGAACCAACACAACCTCAACTCTCTTGGATATGAAAGCAGATTTAATCACCCTGCTCCTGCTTTTTTTCTCTGCCGTTATGATTTTCTTTCCCTCTTATTCTCTCTCTCTCTCTCTCTCTCTCTCTCCCTGTTTCCCTTTCGATTCCCTTTTCTCATTTTTTTTCCCTGCGGATCTTCAACTTTATTTTTAAACCCAAGACGTAGATTTGAGGGATTTACCTATTCGTTGACTCAGACCATTGAATAAAAATATAATTGACTGAATTTAATTTTTTATTCGTATTTTTATATCTCTAATGAATGGTAATTTTGATGATTACAGAATGCCACCCTCGCAACAACAAGGGACTCTTGGGTCTCTGGGCAGCGGGATTGGGACTGGTAACGGCGGTACCGGGGTCACCGGTGCCTCGGGTCAACCCCGAGTTATGCCTGGATTTCCTCTTCAAGCCGCAGTCGTACCCCACTATTCACCATATTCACCGTCCCGTTTTCACATCGACAAACGATGTCAGCATAGATGCTCGTGGAAATGTTTCTCCGTCGCGTTAATTCTACTCGCCGTCGCGCTAACTGCTATTCTCGCTTATCTCGCTGGTAAGTTTGTTGAATTATTCGAAGTTAATGGAATCCTATAAAATACACAATTGATCGTTGACTCAGACGGTTTGCGTTTTGTTTAAGTGATCGATTATTTTTTATAATTAATTTTTAAAGTTAATGGAGTTCTATAAAACGCACAATTTAACGTTGAGTCAGATGTTTTGTATTTGAAATTTATCCACAAATAACCAAGAGTGCATCCTGGCACGAAAACTAAAGTGTATACACAAAAAAAAATTGAATCGAAGAATCAAGCGGTGTATCGTTTTAAGTACTTTATGCTCCCCAATTAAGTGAGAAAGAAAGAGCGAGAGAGATCTCTCTCTTGGACTGGGGCGAGTTCGATGAGCCGAAAAATTGCTCAGCTCTAACGAGATCCTGGATCGCTAATGACGCCGAACATCTTAATAATCGTTTCGCTTACATTATAAATGCAACGTTACATGAGAAAATAAATGACCCATTACATTAGCAATTACATTTAAATCGAACTGATAATTATTGGAGCTCAAAGTTTGAAGATGAAAATGAAAAATTCTGAAAAAGAAGCTTAACCGAAAAGATAATTAATCGAAACAAAGAAAATTTGGTGAATTTAATTCGGCGTGAAAGAGCGAAATATATATATTTTTTTTATCGCTTTTCTCCTTGTCCAATAAATCGTACCTCTTTTCTCCACTTTTTCTTTGGAGTACAAAAAAAAATAAACACCGTGTCCGAGAATCTCGTGTGGCTCATGGACTGCTGGATTGAACGAAATAAATATACACTCGAGTGTTTTCGATCCGGAGAGGAGACAGAGCGTCGATTCTGTAGTTACTCTGTGCTCAATAGAAAGAGGCGAGGATTCACGAGGGATTCCCAAAGTGGATACACACGAGAAATCGAATATATATAGCTACGCTGGTCCGATAATCGTTACGCCTTGCCAGTTGTACCTACGTCCTCGTTTCTGTCGATATAAGTCCAAGAATCACCAGACAGCAAGAAAAAAGGAAAATAAAGAATAAAAAATCGAATGAAAGTTTAAAAGAAAAAAAAAAAAAACCCAGAAAGTGGAGTTTGGAGAGCACATCGACAAACTGCTTCGACAGTTCCATCACTATTCACCATTCAAACTTCATGATTGGCTCCCACACACGTGAAACATTAACTTTCGATTAAAGCCACATTTTTTTTACCATTTTTTTTATTTCACAGCAACTCTTTACTGATTCACTACACATTTGGAAAAGGACCAAAGAGAACTGTAGAAAGCTCAGCCAATTGAGGTGGCGCGATTTTTACTAAGTTTTTAGTTGCTTTGCACCATTAAAAGGTCAGAAAGCACAGGGCTAAGCGGTCACCCAACCAAGTATCGATGTTTTTCAAATTTGCTAAACTTTAGTGATCGGTGAAGCCGCTCACCCATCACACTGAAAAAAATGGTTTAAAAGGACGATTATTTAGTTGAATACGTGCAAGTTAATATTTAGCAATAATAACAAAAATGTTGTCATTTCGACAGTTTATTTGGTATGTTCATAGACTGTCATGAAACGACAAAACTTTTGGTATTATTGCTAAATATTTACTTGGACGTATTGAACTAAATAATCGTCCTTTTCAACCAAATTTTTTTCTCAATGCACTGTCGGTGGCACATTTACACAACAGTGTCTATTTTTATATGACGTTTTTTGAATGAAAATAATAATAAATAATTAAAATCGTTATCAGCGAATACGAAATGAGGGTTTTGCTTTTTCTAGAAGATAAAATATCAGGCCACGCAGCCTTGTACGAAAAAAAAGGGCTTAGGTTCTATTAAAAGATCCAATTTTGTGGGCTATATAATTTTGTTTGCACTACGAGTCAATTCATCTTCGAGCTAAGTATAATATAAACAGGTAGACAGGGGAATCCATCAAGAGGGATGGACTCGTTCAATCGGGGTATGGAAGGGGATGAAGGAAAAGAATAAACGAGCGTAGGCGAAGATACGAATTTTGTATTCGGTGCATGTCTCGAAGATCTTACGGCCGAATATTTTTACGAATCCTCCACACAACGGTCAAGGTCCACGAAATTGCTCGTGGAGAAAGGAAATAAATGGGATTTGTCGGGTAGTCCTGGAGGAAGAGGGAGAAAAGAATATTTGGGATGAAAGGTCATTCGTCGAGTTAAGGCTAAAGCTTGAATTTGATAAACATTGGCGTGGCTTATGTATTTATTTTAGTCGTTAAAATGCAATCCGTTATAAATCCACGTTCCAATTATTCGCTATCGAAACAGTCACATTCCAGGCTCGCGGGCTCGATGGGTCTCAGAATTCTGTGGAGAAAAGTCCTTTTCCCTTTTTTCTCTTCGACGTCTCGTTGATGAAATATTAAGCAATATGTAACGGACGCTCCACCCACTCCGCGAGCCACGCCCACAAACCTGCGATTGGCTCTCACTAAATCGTTCTTATCTCATTGAAATGGCGTTTCAGCAAAAAATGATAGAGAACTTTTCACGTTGGTATTTCTCGATCTATCTACCCTTGAAATCTGGAATCTGAATTCTGGGACACCCCGTGTGGACGTGTACACTAACCACAGTAGTAAAGTCGAGTAACGTACAGACCTCCAGCAGCCGAAATGCTGGCAGCTGTTATTTCTGCATTCCGGTAAATCGAGTCGGGAATTCAATCTGCCTGTTTGCCTCTCGTTGAACGGCGACCGGTCCGAGTTCTCGAGCTGTCGTACACGGGGGAAAACGGAAATGCGAAAAAACAAAAATGCGACGAAAATAAAAACGTGGCGAGAGGGAGAGAGAGAGAATAACCAAAATAAATGGAAGAGTTGTCCTGTACTTTTTATTCACCGCTAGTCTTCCAACCTATTTTGTTGGTCAATAAATACCCCTCAAATCACTCTCATCATCCAGACTGTGAATTGCATTTGAAAATATATTAAGTGCAATCATTAATTGATGAAACTTACTTCATTTTTACACTAAACATTTTTCAAAAAATGAGATTCGTCTATATCCGTAAAGAATTCAAATTCCATCGGGTGTGAAGAAGAACTGAATTCCTTTTCGCGTCCTTTGCTATTCTGTGCACCATTGTAGCGCATATATATATATGAAGAAAGGAAATGCGCACCCTATGGACCAACCCACACCCTTCAACTTTGGTATCTCTTGAGTTCGTGTCACACAGAGTTTTGCAAGCACTCTCGGATTTTTCCTGGTTTTCTATTTTTCTTGCGAATTTATCAACGATTGCCGGATAAAATATATGGACGAGCTTATTACGACGAATTAATTATTCTCCAAATTGTCACGATGATGTTTAATTCTTGGGGGATTTTTGTTTTTATAGTTAGAAAAAAAAAATAGAATGCCTTCACTCGAATTCACTTCAGAAAATATTCTAGTAATCAGAAATGGATACAAATAAAATGATAAACCCTTTTTTGAATAGAAAAAGTCACAGCTCTAGTGGTTAAAAATAATGGGACATTTATGACGAGCTCTGAAATAATTCGGGGTATAGAAAAGCGATTTTGGAGTAAGGAAAAAATCGATAATAACATCTACATAGCGCAGATAGCTCGGGCTTCTATTCTAGATTCCGAGGCCTTCATTTCCCCATCTCAAACTACCAAAAGCTCGGGCTGGCTAGACGGGATTAAGAGGATAATCCAGCTCGATAATCTTCAAATATATCAGAGGAATTTGAGTTCTGCCATCGATATACGGAAACTCTCGTGGCTGAACGCGTTTTCTTTCATCCATTTTGCCTCATTTCTCTACCTCCTCCCCTCCCCACCCTCCTATCCTTACTCCTTCCTACTCTTGTCCACCTCAAACTCTTCGCGAACAGCGAGAAAATAATTGAAAAAGTTTCGCATTTTCGCTGATCGTACGCGATGTCTTTTTAAACCAACGTCTCTCCCCTGCGTTCACCTCTTCCATTTTCGATATTTCATCCCTTCAAGAGTTTCTGTAATAAGCAGTCTTACAGTATATTCTCACCACGTTCCATCATATTAACACGAAAAAAAGCCCTGTCATCGTACGTGCTTACGAAACAACCTCTTCGATCCGCTCACACGAAAAATGGTCATGAGAAATGGTAAAAAAACTTTGTGTACAAAAGAAATTTAGAAACATATGGAAAATAATGTGAATTCGTGCAAATTCATATTTTAACCGTTTTTTTACTTCTAAAAATGTCATTCTTTTAATAATTTTAAGAGCTCGACTTTTTGTAAAAATCGTGGACTTGAAAAACTGGATATTAATTCGAAATATTTAGATCCTCTCTCAGGACTAAACTACTGGAGATATTGAAATGCTTCATGGGTTTTTTTTGTAGGAAATCTGATGTTCTACAAGATTAGTCCTGTAGACTTTTGCTCTATCTCTGACCGTTTCGACGGTATACACGATAAAAAGGCTCGCGAATCGTTTAACTTTGACAATTAATGACTCGTCAGGTGCGATCACAGGGCAACCCTCGTATATTACTGTAGTTACTGCGAATATATTATTATTTGTGTTACGAGATCGTTCTTCTTTTGATAATTTGATCTGCGCGATACCGGAGAAAGGATTTTTATGATTGCGACATACAACAACGAATAAATAAATAACGTGATGCGCTCAATGGGCTACTTAACACTTTTTGTTCCGTAATTTAATACGTTTTAGTGACTGAAACATGATCCACAAAAGCAAGGAATGCCGTGGAGCTATTGATGAATACATGGAATGCTTGAAACATAAATAAATACGTTTATACAGATGCTCACAAACGTGTATTGCTTGTACTCTCAATTCTCAAAAAGCTCGGGCGCACGTAGAATCAAATATACCCGGGGAATGAAAAGGTCCGCTGTTTGACACCAGTTTATTGGAATTTTTATCAAACAACAATACTGCTACGAACTTTTAAGCGAAACCAATATCGGCGCTGGGGTTTCGAAATTTGAAAAACAATTTTTTCATATCAAATGAGCCTGGCGAAAAGAAAATATATATTTAAAAAACTGATATGATGAGTAAACATTTGCTGAAGTTCGTTCGGACGTGAACTTTTGTTTTAAACCTCACGTGCTTCGAGTAAACAGCCTGAGAACTTCTTGCACTTTCAGTAGAAAAGGCAGCAACGGTCCAGACAACCGCGCTCACTTTTTCTTTTTTTTCTCTCCAAGCTCCTCACAAAGAGACGAGAAAATCATGGTCGTACGAACTTTTACGACCGGATTCACGTTCGCAGTCTCTCTCTCTCTCTCATTTCTTTTTTTCTCGGTTTTCTCGTTCAAAAATATAGGAATAACTAGAATTTAACAGCGCGAAAACTCTCTCGTACACTTTACGTACTAGGGATTCCCTCGACACGCGAACGAAGTTCGTCGTTCCATTTGATCATTATTTCATGTTTGTAATTTCTACGTTTGAAAAATTAGCGTTAATTAACTTTTTTTATTCAAAAGGGAAAATGTTTGTGTGAAAATAAGTTGTGTCCTGTAACTTAGTGCATTTGAAGTTGAATATCGCAAGGTAAACAATAATGAGGAATGAATATATCTAAAAATATGCACGGAGAGAAAATATCAACAGTACTGGCTTTGTAGTTGTCGAGAACTTTGACAATTTTTACGTTTTTTTTTTTAAACTCATGTTTTTTGGAAAAACTATTACGATTAGCATCCGCAACTGTTGATGCAACAGTATTTTTTTTTAAATATAATTTTATCTTCGAGTGTCGATAAAAAAAAAATGTAAATACGTAAATATTTAACGTTTCGATTCGGAGGTTCCTGATTTACAACGTTAAATTTAAAGGTCTCTTGGTATATGGTACTTTAGATTGGGTGCGGCAACGATCTACGATTCATGCCCGCGGACTTCCGCTTTTGGCCCGAGGCCGCGAGGCGCGAGTCGACGGCATGGTTTTCCCTCTTTCAAGTCCCCCCCCCCTCCTCCTCCTCCTCCTCCTCCTCCTCCTCCCTCTATACCCTTCTGGTTCTTCGCTCGTCCGGTTAAATTGTAGCGACCACCCTGGGAAATCTAGAACTGTTCCGCCGGAATTCAAAAGGATAAAGCAAAGGGAGAGAGCGATAGAGAGAGAAGGAGAGAGATAAAGAGGAAGAGAATATAGCATCGCAGTCGAATTTATATATCCGTTAGGAAAGCTTCACTAAGCTCGCTACACCCCCGAGCCAAAAATTTTCTCTCCCCGTTCAACCCCCAAATTGATATTCGACATATATACATATATATATATCTGTGTCTCTATCCGTATAGTTTCATGAACACACACCCACACACACACACACACACAAAATGTAGTTTATCTTCATGGTATTCTGACCTTCCAACATTCCATGTAACGTACAACCACACATTACCGGTTAGGATAACGAAGGATACTTTCGTTTTACCATTTCTACTGACTATCGTAA
>JACEOJ010000161.1:101936-112409 GCA_013761285.1 Campoletis sonorensis
ATTCGTGTACATTAAGATAAATAAGAATAAGTTACGATTAACGTGTCTCAAGAGATTCCGTATTTGTTTTACTTACTTTCAGCAGTTAGTTCGATGCGATCGATCGACAGCACCAATTGCATATTGGACCAAGACGTGAAAGCTGTGACCCACGAAAATGCTCATGTACACGATCCGATTTCAACCCAATTGCCAACAGAAGGTGAGTCTACTGCAAATAAATAAAAATGGATGTCAATATCGTAGTCCAATGTCGTTGAAAAAAACTTGAGTCAATGAAAATGAATTAAAAATAAGTTAATTGATACAATTTGAGGTCGAAACGTCAAGACAAAGTTATTGGAAAAATGTGAGAAAAAAAATCTCAGTTCACCAGATGAGATGATTGTTTATTTTGAATTTTGCAAACTTCTTGCTTCGTAAGTTGCGGAAGTGATTATTTAGGCAATTTTCATGAATTTTACTTCTTCTCCAACGACTAGTATACGAATAAAATCAGTAAATATGTTCGTGGTAAGAATAAAACTTAGTAAAACTGAAGTGTTTGTAAATTTCGTGGTAGAATCATTGCCAACGAGTACGGCGGAGCATTCGAGTTCGTCGGACAATAACGCCGGTGAGCAGCAGAGCGACCCGCAGATACAACAGTCGGCTCAACAATGGCCGGCGGTTTTGGAACTTCAAGCATACAATGTAGCTCATTCGGCAGTGATACCGCCTTATCACTTTTGGAACTCGGAGTTTCGTAACAAACAGCCGGCCTTCATAAGGCTGAATTTGACGTTACCGTGGGGTGCAAACTTTGCCGTTTACGGTAGACGTAACGTCGCGCCGAGCGTAACTCAATATGACTTTGTTAAGTTCGTCAAGGGTGGACGTGTCGATCATAGATTGAAAAGGGAGGCGGAGCTGGATACGGTCAGTTTTATGAAAGATTCTGCTCGTCATTACAATCACAATAAAAACAACAAGAAAAACAGAAGAGACAATGTCAATGAGAACGATAAAGATCACGATAAGGCCGTTAACGAATCCAAGATTTTGAGGGGAGAAGCCAACTCGGATAATCGGCAAAGACTCGATTATCAGCATGTTCTCGTAAAGAGAACTATTTCCGAACAAATGCTGGTCAACGTCAGCCTTCTACAGTATCTCGACACCGGCCGCTGGTTTCTCTCCGTCTATAACGACGAGTTACAGTCCTACAAAGTGACCCTCATCGTCACCGAAGCCGAAGGCGTCTCCGGTACTTGTCCCAATGAATGCAGTGGACGGGGCTCTTGTTATCTTGGAAAGTGCGATTGCATCGATGGATATCAGGTCCGTTTTAATCAAATTTATATCAAAGTACCTCTCATTATTTCTCCAAGTAAATTTCCACTGGCAGATTCCTTTGAAATTTCTTGATTTGTTTTTTTAATCTTCAGGTTTTTTTTACAAAACGTACATTTCCCTTAAATATCGACTGTTCGGTTGAAGACTTTTTAACGGAATACAAAGTGTTACAGATTTTTGATTTTTTAACCAGTCTTTTAATTTGAAGTAAATGGAAAATTTGTGCTTTTTAGTGCAATCGATTTTTATTTATTTTGTCCCTCCAGGGTCCTGATTGCAGCAAAAGCGTGTGTCCAGTTTTGTGCTCGTCACACGGCCAATATGGAGGCGGAGTTTGTCACTGCGAGGATGGTTGGAAAGGTGCCGAGTGCGATATTCCACTTGGTGATTGTCAAGTTCCTGATTGCAATCAGCATGGCCAGTGCGTTCGTGGATCATGCGTTTGTATACCAGGATGGAAGGGCCCTTTTTGTGACGAAGGTGAGTTTAACAACTTTTTGTTTGGGTTGCTTTTTATTAATCTCATACCATTAATTTTTCTCCTGACTCGCTCATTTTCTTCGTTTGCTGTCTCTCTTCTCATTCCTTCTTTTTCTCAACGTATAATTCTTTTTTTTTTTACCATTTTTCATCGTCCTCTTCACAAAGCAAATGCAATCAAATATTACGTCTTTCATTACCTCCAATTGATCATTTTGGTGTTCTCGAATATTAATCCCCATCCAAAGGAGTCAAAAACGATCTCAACTTTTTTTTCAGTAATAAAACTTGTTTTCTTACATTTTTTCGCTTTTTTTCGTTTTATAGACTTTTCAAAATTGTACGTTCATTAAATACGATTCCATTATTTACCATTCGCTTCGTTACCAAAAAACGAAGAGAAAAGTCTATACTCGAGCTTCGTAATGACATACGAGAAATATTTTGTGCTAATGGGAAGATCGGAGTCGCTTCTGACCCCATTTTAGGGTTAACGATCGAGAAATAAAATTGTAGGGTTAATACTTCTGTGAATTTCGATCAATGTTAACCAGTAAACCAAGATTTTTCAATTGTTACTTCATGAAATTGTCTTACATGTGTAACCCATTGTTGTAAATGGAATATTTTTATTTTCAACGGTTTATCATGTTAGAAATGTTTTAGAAGATCGATGAATTATTTCATTCTCATTTGATCGTAATATAAAATGAGAAACGAGAGTGTATAAATAACATCGTTAATTTGTTCTTTTATTTCTCACGTTTCTTTATTCTCGAATCTTTGCATCGCTACCTCATAAATAAACTTCGTGATGTATATCTAGAAACGTTGTAGTACCTCGTGATGGTCGCGGTTGAATGAATGGGCGGATGTGGATGACCGAATGAGAGAGAGAAGCAATTTCTCAGATCGTTTAAACTCTATTTTCTCTCTCCCTCTTTCTCTCTTTCCTCTTACTCTCTCTCTCTCTCTCTCTTCCTTTCTCTCTTTCTCTCTCTATCCTTCTGACGAACGTGTATCTATTCCGGGTCGAATGCGATATTATTTCTTCATATTTGTCCACCAGAGACCATTAATATCCCCATAATTCAAGCGTACGTCCTGCCTCTCCCTTCAGAAAGATATTCTCGTGATATTAGCAACCCAAAGTGGCGGGATAGAGAAAAGCTTCATTATATAAATATACATAGATATTGAAATACATAGAAAGTAAATATATGTTACATCGGATTCTATGGTACAGCTGAGAAAGCTAACCCCGCGAATTTAGCATTTCCCGAGCATCAAGACCTATAATTAATGCTTTCGCCGTAGTCCAAAGCTTCCTCAAACTAACGACGACGACGAATTTACATACGAACTGACGACAACGACCTGCATCAAAACCCACCACCCTCCCTCTCTTTCCTACACGTTCTTTCCAACCTAAAGCAAATCTCTCCTTTCCTCTCGCCGCCTCTTCCTTCTCTTTATCCTCTTTGCCATGCTACCTCTCTTTTTACGGATGGAATTTCACAAACCATTTCCGTTAATTTTCCACAAATTGCCGACACCGCGAGTTTTCCCGACCAAACACTCGAATATCCAACTTTTATAGATTCGCGAAAGGCACAAGTGCAGTGTGACGTTTCCGGTGCTTTTTTACACTCGTGCCAGGGAAATACCATCAGGTGCAAATTAAAAGGAGAAATTCGAAAATGCTTTATAATTTTAATATTCCGAATCGAAAATATACAAAAATCAACAAATATTATCAAAATGACGAATTTTCTTGAAAAAAAAACCTTGAAAAACCAAATAAAATCGTGATGCTTCGTAAGAAACAAAATCCAGGGTGAGTACAATGTGGAAAGCTGGTCCGAGTACGTAATAACCAAAAAATGGAATGAAATAGGCAGGGAAAGAAGAGAAAGGGGCGTGGAGGAGTCGAAAGAGTTAGAGACGATTGTTCCCAAACCATAATTTAAAAAGTTTGTCCATTCATTCTGTCTGGCCGTAATCAGGACTCGGTAGACGTGGCCGGTTTGCTGCTACGTCTCTCGGTGACTAGAGAACATTTTCTCTCGTAAGACAGAGAGCGAGCTAAACGAGGGAGAGGGACGGAGGCTCGCTTGAGATTTCAAAGTTTCGCAGTTATCTTCGAGACTCTCTGCTTCGATCTTGGCCACAGTCTATGATAAAAAAAAAAAAAATAACAAGAAGAAAAAAGGAACAAAAAACAGAGATAGAGAGAAGGAATTGAGGACACGAATGGAAAGAGCCTCTCTGGCTTTGGCAAAGATAATTAACGATAGGGACTTTATGAAATGACAAGAAAGAGATGTAAGATACGTGGTTTGGTGTCAAATTTTGCCTTATTCTTCTACAACCTCTAATTTTCTGTAATTTCTCGAAATCATTTTAAAAGGAAGGAAAAACTGCATCATTCTTTCATAGCCCAATCAAATTTTTAATTAATTTTTTAATATTTTGTGAGTGTCAATGTCAAATGTCAATTTTCAGGTTTTTTTTTTCAGAAAAATTATTGACATTTTTTTAGTAGAACGAAATTAAAAAAGAAAAAAACACATTTTTCAGCCGATTGTCACGATCCAAATTGTGGTGGTCACGGTGCATGCGTCGCTGGAAAATGTTACTGCAAAGCTGGCTGGCAGGGTGAGAGATGCGACCAGGTTGATCAGAGAGTTTACAAGTGTTTGCCAGGCTGTTCGGATCACGGCTCGTACGATTTGGAGACCGCATCGTGTATCTGCGAGGAACACTGGACCGGTGTCGATTGTTCCCAGCCTAGCTGTGACCTCAAATGCGGCCCTCATGGATCGTGCGAACAAGGACGTTGCAAGTCAGTTCACTTATCGTCGTAGATATTTTTACTCAATTTTTCCCTCCAACTTTAAAATCACATTGCTATTTGTTCGCTAATCCAATTTATTTGAATATCAATGCGAAAAATTCTATCAAGCCTCAATTTTCAAGAAAACGGCGTCGCATCAAATGCCAAATGAGAAAAAAATTCGATAAACATAAAAAAACGTCGACCGCAGCGATCCACTAATGATAAAAACTATAAATTTTTTTGATTTGACATTGCTATTTATTCGCTAATCAAATTTATCTAAATATCAATGAAATATTCTATCAAACGTCAATTTTCAAGAAAATGGCGTCGCATCGAATGTCAAATGAGAAGGAAATTCAATAAATGCAACAAAAAAAACGTCGACCAGCGATCCACTGATGATAAAAACGATGAATTTTTTTAATTAGATGTCACGACGGCTGGACGGGAGCTCAGTGCGATCAAAAGCCTTGTGACGCCCGTTGCGCCGAACATGGACAATGCAAAAATGGCACTTGCGTTTGTAGCCAAGGCTGGAACGGAAGGCACTGCACGTTGCGTGAGTTTTCAAAAAAAAAAAAAAAAAAAAAAAAAGAAACAAACAAAAAAATCCTTATTAACGACTAAAAGTTCCCAATTTTTTTCGCCTTCTTTAGCAAATGGAATTAACGATATTTATATTTATTCGTGTATACCTCACCATCAGCTTTTTTAATCGACAACATTTTCATGTTAATAAACAAAAAAATTTTAAATAGCTGGCTGCGAGAACGGTTGCAGCAGACATGGAATATGTACGTTGCAAGATGGCGAATATAGTTGCGAGTGTTCATCCGGTTGGGCCGGCAGGGATTGCAGTATTGGTCTGGAAATGGAGTGCGAGGACGAAATTGACAACGATCACGGTACGTGTTTTATTTCATTTTATTTGATATTTTCCAATTTGGTGCTGAAAATAGCTGTTGCAAAAGCAATTATTCTCAGTGTGAAGAAATTTGTAAATCACCAATCTATTCTCTTCAATTAGCTGAGATATTAAATTTTTAATTTAAATTTGAAAAAAATGATTGATTTTCCAAAGAGTTGAAAGTTAAATGAAAATTTGCTGTGAAATTTTCACGAGATGGTTCGTAACAAAAGATCAACAATGCATAGCAACGAAAAATTCTGGTAATTAACTTTTTGGACTTGGTTTATTGTCAATTTTATCAAAATTTCATTCAATTATTAATCCTTCGTTCTTCGATTAAAAAAGAGATTTAAAAATATATATAAATAAAAGGACCGGGGAAAAAATGATGAGAAAGTATTGTGAGATTTGTTTTATTTTGTTTATTTTGATATTATTTTCGTAGACGGTATGGTCGATTGTTCGGACAGCGAATGTTGCGCGCATCCGGCTTGTGCCGAGCACTTGATGTGTCTCGTGAGCAGCGACCCGGTGGAGGTATTGCTGCGAAAGCAACCACCGAGTGTGACCGCATCGTTTTTCCAACGAGTCAAATTTCTCATCGAGGAAAAAAGCGTCCAGAGTTACGCCCACACGGACGAGTACAGTGAAAGGTAGGCAATTAATCAATCAATCATCATGATGAGATATTCGCGCACTAGAGAAAGCGGGGGGGATTAAAAAATCAACAAAAAAATAACGTGGGATCAGATACGAGGAGTTTAAAAGTTTCGAGTTAATTTATATATATTAGGGAAGAATAAAATAAAAATAATGGAAGAAGACAAAAGTAAAGTAACGGTAAACGGAATGACAAGGTCGTGGCTCAAGTGGTTTTTGAGTACTTGGATTAATAATATCAACTTTAAACTAATATGTGAGTACGATTAACGGGCAATTAAATCGTACGGAGATGCCCAAGTCTCAACTCATTTCCACCAATAATTCTCGAGACAAATATTCGACGATTCGAAACGATTCTTTTCAGAAATTTCAAACGTTTTTTTCCTGTCAAACGTTTTACATGTTTGGCAATAATTATCATTTTTTTGGATGCTCTTCGACCAAGTTGCTATTTGAAAATAGAAATGAAATCGAAATGTTAATTGAGACAGGCTCGTGATTGTTTTTATTTTTTGTTTTCTTATCATTCTCTTTTCTATGTACAAATAGAATAAATATTTCACTTTATTTCACGTAATGCGATGTCGAAGAAGATTCGGAATCGGATCAAAGAACAGAGGCAAATATCGAGCTCATTCGAATCGTGAATTAAATTAAAATTCGGTGAATCGGGGCGGCGCTCGTTCAAGTAAAGAATATCTCTTTGACAATCGGAATTTATTCTTTGCTCTTTTGGCGATTCGTGTTAAATGTATTTGAGCTTTGAGGAGACGAATAAAACGAGTAGGAATAAAGCAGTAGTTGCAAAAAAGAAACGAATGTACTTGGTGAAAAAAACAAAAAGAAACAACAAGTTGAAAAAGAATTGAATTCCTACTTTGTCGAATATTTAAATGCAGCAAAAAGTCGTCTCCAGTTGAATTCAAAACCGAACGGTATTATGTCATTCGTTACCTCTACGACATTTTTATTTTTATTCTCATTTCTACGATCAAATGGCAACGACGTCTAACTAAAAAAAAATTGCAAAACAACAATTCTTTCAGTGCATTTTAAATGGTTCAATAATTCAGTCAATCTTTTACATCGATCGCTATCGCTCAGTTTCATCATTTATTTATTTTATCTATGCAAGAAGCTAATCGATTTTACTAGTAGAAAACTTGTTTTTTCGTTGTTGTTGTTGTTGTCGTTGTTGTCACTGTTTCACTGTTTTGAAACGACTAATATAATTTCTTTCCGAATTTCTCGTTCAATATATATTTCCACAAAAAAAAGAAACAAAATAACAACAATTTCAAAAAATAAACACAAACAAATTGAAAATTAAAATTGACGTAATAAAAATTGGACGCTTGTTTTTAAACTGAAGTTATTCATTGTTAAATAACATAAATTTGAAAAAAAAAAACCGATAATTTAGTTCTCGACATCATAGTACATACGAATGTGTATAAATAGAGTCGAAGGAATCGTAAGCGAATGGTCGAACAGTCTCGAGATTGGTTGAGTGAGAAATGCCGACCTGCCGTGGGTGACCGCCACCGCAAAAAAAAAAAAAAAAAAAAAACAAACAAAAGAAAGAAAAGAAAAAAAAACAAAAAATCAACCCACCTCCGAACCCGCCAGCTGAACCCTCTTTAACCAACATCGAATATATATACGTATTATATATATGCATATAGATATATATCATGAAAAATATATTTGAAGATATATGTTTATATGAATATGTATATACGTGTATTTCCTATTCCCAGTGTTTGACCCGCCAATTTCTCCCTCCCCCGAATGTCAGATGCATCGACGATCGCCTCGGTAACGCGCTGCCGACCGAAGGACTATCTCCGTCTCATCGCACTCTTTCCACGAGTCTAGTGTCTATTGTTTTTATTTTTGCATAGCGAAAAAAAAAATTCCAATAATTTTTTTTTCATCATATTATCCGTTTCTCGTTGATATTTTCGATGACTAGTTATTCACGCGTTTGAAGAGCTGTTTTATCAGGAGTTTTGTCCTGGATGCCACCAAAATCGTCTCTCGTTGGCTAGCTAAAAAATACGTTGAACGTCAATTACGCTTTTTACGTGTGTTCATCAAGGCAGGAGAGTAATTTAAAATGTATTTTGCACTGTATTTTTATTGAGGAAATAATTTATTAGGAATAATGAGAATTTAGGATTTTGGGGCATCACAGAAATCGGGAAATTGATCTCTTCATTTGTCAGTGGTAAGGATTTTTCTTTAAATACCAATTCAAATAAATTCGAAGTGCTGGATGAATAGAGGAGCCAAAAAACGTTGTTTACTGTTGAATTTTTCGTAGCGATATTTTTGAAAGTAAAGAATTTTGTTGGGTATCAATATTTTATTGGGTCCAACTGCTCACGTTGTTTCCTTCTGTATTGAAAAGAAAAAAAAATCGGCAACACTAGAAGACTGATGAGAGTGACAAGAATTAGCAAGAAAGAGAGTGAGAGACTAAAGAAAAGTCCGATCGTCGAGTGCAGACGCACTATCGATGCAAAACAGTGCCAAAAAGACGTGCCTGATAAAGAAAAAAAAATGATAAAAGCAAAAGAGTTCATTTATTTTGAAATTTTCTATGGTCCTGTCCGTGGTGGCAAAAAAAAAATCGGATGTTCACGAATGGCGTGTAAAGAGAAACACAAGAAAAATAGCCACGGATAGGCTGGCGTCTGTTTCAAAATGAAAAAAAAAAACGTTTTTTTTTATTCGAAATTCAAATGTGAAGGGAGAAAATTACAGAAAAAAAAAAACAAAAAACGTCGTAACATCCTGAAGGGACTCGACGATGGTCGAGATAAAAATAACGTAAAAAAGAGAGAAAGAGAGAGAGAGAGAGCGAGAGAGAAAGGGAGCGAGAGAGAGAGAGAGAGAGAGAGAAAGAAAGAAAGAAAGCGAGAGACAGAGAAACCCTGGTAAATAAACTGTTCGTTCGGCACTGCTGTGCGAGGTGCATCATCGTGAGATCGAGAGGTCAAAAACACAAAGAAAAAGAAATATTACAAAAAATGAAAAAAAGTTGAAAAAAAAAAATGAAAAAAAATGAATATTGTTTTTCGACCACTTTTTGTGCCACTGCGTTCGGGGGATTCGTGTAATTTGTCTAGTGTTTGACCCTTATATGTGTACCCTAACCACTACCAAAGACCACCACTCACCCACAGCCGAAAGAGCTCCAAAGTGGCTCATTTACGATAGCAATATAAAAGAAAGCAAGAAAGAGTAAGAAAGCGAACAGCGAGAAAGAGACAGAAAGAAAGAGTAAAAGTTCATGTGAATGAGTGTGCGTACGCGAGAAGAAGAGTGAATGTTTAAAAAATAATAATATATATATATATATATACATATATTTTTCCTAAGTATGTATTATATTTATATAAAAGCCTACAATGATCCATGGCCAGAAGAAATCAAAAGATTTTCGTATATATTTTTTTTTTTCCTTTTTTCGCTTTAACGCTTCGATCTTTCGATCAAACATCATTTTTTCATTTAATTTATTCCTTGCCTCGTCTGTATATCGTAAAAAGCAAAGAAAAAAAGAAACAACAACTATACAATTTCATGTAGCTGTGAAATTTTGGAAATTTGGTTAAACTATCGAAAATATCGATATCGATGTAAAACTCATGACCAATGGGATCATGGTAAATCGAGCGGAACGATTGGGCCAAATCGAAACGTTATTCGCGCCAATTCCATACAAGAATTTATGCGTTTATTCGTTTAGTTACTTCTCTTTCAATTAATTGACGAATTTTTGTATGAATATCGGAAATACGGTCAAATTGTTAATCAAGAAATTGGATCGAGGCGATTTGTACTTTTCGATTCAGTCCTACGTTCCGTTAAAGTACTTTCATCATGGTAGACACAAGTTTGAAATTGCTGGACTCAATTTCGTTTGACGTTGTCACAGATTTTCATTTTTCGTCCTTGTGTGTATTAAGCGTGAAAACGTATCGGTGTATAAATACATAAAAACAACAAATGTTCATGACAAGCTTGAATAAATATGGATAAAAAAAAAAAAAAATAGTGAAAGAAACGAAAAAAATACGTGAATTATTCACGAAACGATATTTCAAGAGCGAATGAGATTCATCGAATTTTTTTTTTCGTAGATCGATTACCGATCACATCGAAAACCGAAATCGATCAAATCGTTCGATGTACCAGTCCACAATTTCCATGAAAAAAATATATATATATATAT
>JACEOJ010000162.1:0-53699 GCA_013761285.1 Campoletis sonorensis
AAAAAAAAATAGATGGAGGATATGACGACGAGGCAAGTTTTGCTTTGTGGGGGTTGTGGATAAAAATACATGAGTCCCCGACAGTGGAAAATATTGAAACGAAGGATTCTCCTCGGTCGTCGTCAGGCTGTTGGAGAACACGTTACCGAGGCGCCGACAATTTTTTATCTCTCTTTTTCTTCCCGTTTTTACGTATTTATACAGGGTGTAAAATTTCAATGGATAACGCGAAAAAGTTCAAAGTTTGAAAAAAATCGATCGAAAATGATTGGTATTATAAAAAAAAAATCAAAAAGTCCCGATCAATAGAAAGAATCCAAAAATCCTCGGAAAGATTGCCAAGAAAAAACAATACTTCGAATGAATTCTTCGAAGGTCACGTGCGTAACCTCTAAAAAAAATGTCTCACAAAGTAACTACAAAACCGTTGCGAAGAAAAAAATATTTTCAACGATTTGTTTTTTATTCCATGTCCAGATATTTAGAAAGTGGAATGAAAGTGATAAAAAGAGTAAAAAAAAAAAATGGTTTGCATCACTGTCATAATTAAAAGTTTACGCATAAATGGAAAAAGCTTCGACCAAATACTTTGGTCGAAGCACGGAGTGTCCTGAGAGCGCCACGAGACGGTCGAACAGGCGTGTTCGAGCTCTTGGGGGTTAGGTATACGTGTGTCCACAGGGAGGAGAAAATCGTGTGCGTAAAATATACATATATTTATGTGTATCTACTGTAGATATTAATATAGATATATATATATGTATCTATTACGAATAGCGGTTAATGTGACGCGGACAGAAGCGAGAGATTGAGATTATATACATGTCCAGGCCGGGCGGCTATCGTGTCCGCCCGGTGCCAATTGCAAGGCCGTTGCCGTATGACCTTAATGAGTAACAAGCATAGCCGCGATCGTTTTGCACTTCTACTACGAGAAACAGAACGAGAGAGAGAGAGAGAGGGAGAGAGAAAGATCTTATAATATGCATATATTACGAAAAACCGTTTCACTATTCGTTATTCTCCCTTTAAATATAAATATACAGGTTAAAAGAGTAATAAAACGTGCATAAAACACATATATATGTGGAAACGCCGACGACCGAATGCACTACGCGCGGTGAACGTGGCCTGTCAAAAAAAAGAGAAAAGAAAGAAAAAAAAGGAGCTCAAAAGAACCAATAACCGCATACACACGTACACATGCACACGAGGTTAATTTGCCATCGAGTGACAGACGTCCAAAACCTCCGAGACACGTTTTATTATTGTTTCGTTTTGTGCTTTTTTTTTGTTTTTAAGTTTCTTTCAAAACATCGTGACACTCGTAATATTTGGTGATAAATGAAAAAAAGAATATTTTGTCCTCCTCCTCCTCCCTGCCGACCGTCGCCCTCCTTCGCCCCTCGTCGACGAGGGGCTTAAGAATCGACGTTCCATGCCCATTGCTCCGGAACGCAAGGCTTTGCAGATGGCATTATTTGCCCGATAATTACGAATACGCTTGACACAAGCGGGGTATCGAAATAACGATAAATTTATTTTCTATCGTTTTATCCTCATGAAACGATGAATAAAGCCTTGTTTTTAACGATAAATACCTCGTTTCTCGACGAGCTCCGGAATCTCCTCCTTGTTGTCGGCCATCTTAGCACCAGTCACTGGTCACAATGCACTATGGGTAAATACAAACTACGGGAAAATTCAGCTTAACCGGCGCCACCTGACGAACAAGACCGTCAACGTAACCTGTCTCTCCTCTCTTTCTCTTCTTTCTTCCCGCCGTTCTCGTTTTTTTGCCCCACCGATATTCTACGCAGCGCGAAATTCAAATAATTCGGGATTTTTTAAACAAACTCTTTCGTACTTGCGAGCGCTATAGTTCTTTTTAAGAAAGTTAAATGCACTTCTCAACAACAAATGTTTATTTCAATTCATCTACCGAAATTCTTATTGACAGCGAATATGAAAAAACCAGGAAATTCGGATGAAATAAACTGTTCAAAAAAAGTCGTCATTTTTTAACAAAAAATTTGAAATTATATCCGTCATCGTATTTTTTTTACTAAAATTTAATAAGATTTTTTCCCATTTCTTCATATGTAACAACAATTGATGGGATCTTTAAAAAAAATTTCACGTACTATTGCAGATTTGGAAGATTTGAAACTTTTTATTGGCAACGATAAATAAAAAATGTTGCACGTTTAAGATCCGGGCGCGATGGTTTTCCGGGAAAAATATTTAATCTGTGTTTCAAATTATTCACGTTTACCGATAAGTTGTGTTCATATATATTTTAAGGATATTTTGTTTATCAAATGACATTTTGTATAGCAAAATTCTCATGTTACGCTACTGCATTTACCTCACAATCCTACGTCCCTGCTGCCTATATATGGCACTAGCATCGGCTGCTAAGTTATTTCCGCTGGTGGAGCCCGCGAGCACGCACGTAACGGAGCGATTAAAAACTTTTTAAACATTTTTGTAAACCGTTTGTCAAGAAGTATTTTACAATATAAAATAAGTAACAACATGTCGGGACGAGACGTGGTCATAGTTTCAGCAGTGAGAACTCCGATCGGTAAGTGACCAAAAAAATCCAATAAAATATTTACCGCTTTTTTGTATAGAACGAACACATAACCACGACATTCTGACAAGTGTGGCACCGCATTCAAATTCTTCGGAAGAAACGATGGAAAATTCGTACAAATTTCAATTAAAAATAATAAATATGCACAATCCTTTATTACGGAAATCGATTCAACTTTTCTTCTCTTAAAATCTTCTTCGAGTGCCTTCTTTTTATAAAATTCCTTCCTGTTTATCAAACACGAGAGTTATGATCCCTTTTAGGCGGCAACCTACTTTCGAAAATACCGTTTTTTTAACCTCTCCATAATTCCATGTATAATTCCACGCAATACGTTTTTCTTGCCACGGAAATCTCGTATTTTTTTACAACCAAGATAATATTCATAATGTGTCATTTAACTTTGTAATATATATTCTAATTACATTTTTTGTGTAAAATCTTCACATTTTTAATGTACAAGTAATTTGTATCAAATTTAAATCGCACCAAAAACTTTAATCGATACCACTATAATTCTACATGCAATAAAGGACCAATAAAAATGACATGAAAAGCTACAACGTAGTAAATTAAAAATGAAATATTATCTGATTAACGTGATTGCTTATAATTGACATTTCTTACATAAGTGCTTTGCCACTGAGTGATAAATTACAAGCGTAAACAACTCCCAGGTATTTACACGTGCACTTTACGCTCATGCACAGTTCTCTCTATTTCAACTTTTTCCGTCAAGATTTTCCTATTCCATATTTTCTTTACCTTGCTCATACTCTCGGTATACAGTTTTTTTTTTTTTCTCCCAATCGTAGCTCAAAATTCTCTAACGCATCACGATATCAGATGAAATAATTTTTTTCTGACTTCTTAAAACAGTTTTTGTCAAGTTAAGTTTATTTTTGTTTTTGAAAAATCATTCACTTTCAAATGATTGCGAAAAGATCAATACGCTATTTTTAAATTTCAAAACTAACATTGTACGGTCAGGAATAAATGTTGAGACAAGTTAAAGATATTTAAATTAAGTTTATCTATGGTTGCGGCAACGGATAACGCTTTGTTGCATATTTTATATCGTCAGAGTTTTCACCAACGAGACTTAGCTTGACGAAAAAAAATTCTCTATCGTATTTCATTTAACGTGTAATCTGATGCGCGAATGGATATTCTCATTTACCCGTAACACGTTTGAAATTTGATATTATTTTGAATTACATAATTTTCTTGTATCTAAGATTCTGGACGAAAGCAAAATCGTGTTTTTCTCATTATTTGACAAATTAATTTTCATATTTTAAAACCATTGCAAAGTAATATTATTTTACATTTTGCCTATCAGTCGGTGTTTTTTTTTAAATTGAAATTCCAAATGAATCCTTCGAATGAACTTTTTTTGTAGGATCTTTTTGTGGATCTCTGTCTTCCCTGAAAGCATCGGATTTGGGAAGCATCGTTATCAAAGAAAGTCTTTTGCGGGCAGACGTGAAACCAAGCGAAGTATCAGAAGTGATTCTTGGACAGGTACGAAAAAAATTGAATTACTGAATTACAGATTTTGTGTATTGGAAATATAAGAATTGTTCATTAGTCAAAGTTTCGATTTATGTACAAAATCAAAGGCTTATTTCTGTACATTTTCATTTTAGAAGAACGTTGCAAAGTTTACTGAATTTCGAAACGTTTTCTTTTTCCAAACTGTTTAATGCAAAGTTTTCTTGCTTCCATTTATGAACTTTGAATTCGATTCAAGCTGCATGTGCGAGTGAAAAAACTTCGTAGCACAATTGAATAAACATGATCGTTTTTTTAATATTTAAAAATGATTTTTCCATCGACGGAGATGAAGATGAAGTTTTTTTTTGTCATTCAGGCACTGACAGCGGGACAGGGTCAAAATCCGGCTCGACAGGCATCCATAAAAGCTGGGCTTCCTATTTCAGTACCAGCATATTTAATCAATCTTTTATGTGGCTCTGGTCTCAAGTGAGGTTTTTTTTTTTCTATTCTTTGTATATTTCACCTCTTGACTGGAAACGAGAAAAAAAGAGTTTTTTTTCATTCTTTCTTTACTTTATTTGTAGAGCCGTCGTCAATGGATACATGACAATAAAATCTGGTGAGGGTGACGTCATCGTTGCCGGTGGTCAGGAAAGCATGAGCTTAGCGCCTCACGCGATCCATATGAGAAACGGCGTTAAAATGGGAAATGCTGCAATGACTGATACCATGGTTTTCGATGGTTTGACCGATGCTTTTACTGACATACATATGGGAGTTACTGGTAATTTAAAAAAAACCATAAATCTTTCTAATTTGAAGAATCAATAATTTTTAGATGTTAAGAATTTAAATTCAGGAATCAAAATGTTCATTCAGATGTGAATTTGAATTCGAAAAGTCGTCCAGAATCGAGTTTTTTCACAAACTTTCATCAGATAAAGCAAAAATCGATAGAATTCTTGTACAGCATCAAATTTATTACGAGAAAATCTGCTGCAATATTTTTCTATGTTTAATAGTTTAGTCCCGCGAGCGTGGATCGATAAAATATCCTGGAAACGTTTGAAATATTTTTTTTTTCAAATCCAGTTTTCTTCTGATCCACTGTCGGGACTCAACTACTGAAGATAGAAAAATGTGTTAGGGAGCTTTATTGTAGGAAATTTGATGCTCTACAAAATTGGTCCTATGGAATTTTTCACTATCTCTGACCGTTTCTGCAGTATTTGCGATAGAAGACAAACAACCTTAAACTTCAATAATTCAAAAGTAGTTCGGAAGGAGTTTAGCGTAAAAATATTACGGGACTTTTGTCTTGAATCAATAAAATAATAAAAAAAGAAATAAAATTTTCCAATGCCATCAAAACCTTTGCAAATTTTTCTACAAGCTGAGAACGTTGCCAAAAAGTTCACAATCAGCAGAGAAGATCAGGACGTTTACGCTGCCGAATCTCAAAGAAAAACTGAGGCTGCAACTGCGGCAGGATTTTTCAAAAAAGAAATAGTTCCTGTTGTCATTGCTGGTAAAAAAGAATCGACGACGGTATCGGTCGATGAATATCCGAAGCCTGGCACTAGTGTCGAAAGTTTGACAAAGTTGCGACCAGTATTTGTGAAAGTAAGATTATTTATTTATCGCCCTGTATTAAAATCCATGTTAAAAGCCGAAAAAATTGAAAGACTGATGTAAAAAATCTACAAAGAACCAATTTAGCAACCTGAATAGTGATAAATTTTCAAAAATTCATGTATCAATGTATCTCTTTGTAATAAAATGTCTTTTTAAACATAGACCGACGGTACAGTGACTCCAGGAAATTCATCAGGCGTCAATGACGGAGCTGCCGCTGTGGTGTTGATGTCTGCCGAACTGGCTGTGCAAAAGGGACTAAAACCTCTTGCTAAAATCGTTGCAACAGCTCAAACTGGTATGGAGCCTGACATAATGGGAGTTGGGCCAATTTCAGCCGTAGAATTAGTCGTAAGTATTATTTATTTATTTATTTATCATTATTATGAATATTTTGAATGCTTGTTGTCAAATTTCAAGAAACTTTGCACAAAGCTTCATTAAAAAAGATTTAACTTTAGTTTTATTAATTTAATGGTATTAATAACTTGTGAAAAACGTTGTTTTTTTTTCCCTAGTTAAAAAAGGCGAAGTGGACAAAAGACGAGGTTGATCTGTACGAATTGAACGAGGCTTTTGCGGCACAGTCTCTAGCTTGCCTCAGAGGCCTCGGCCTTGACTCGACAAAGGTCAACGTAAACGGAGGCGCCATCGCCCTTGGACATCCGATCGGAGCTTCGGGAGCAAGAATTCTCGTTACTCTTCTTCATCTGATGGAACGAACTGGAGGCAAAAAAGGCATTGCTTCACTTTGCATTGGAGGAGGAATGGGAATTGCAATTGCAGTTGAAAGATCTTAACGACTGCTTGAAAGTTTATTCATATTGACGATTTTTTCAATCTTTTACCTTCGAATACATTTTCCAGTTTCCGACACATTGAAAATATTTATTTTTTCGAAATTGACCAGTGCCCACTTTTTTACAATGCCAAGAAAATTTTATCATCCAATTGAAAACTTAATGCTTGGCCTTTGTGAGGAAAATTCTTTCAATATTGAAAAAACAGTCGAAAAAAGATTTTAAAGTCCTGGTGTAAAAATAATATTCGGTGTTTTGAAAATCTAAGAGTGAAAAAAAGGGGCCAATTCGACGAATTTTGCCTTACGTTGAAAACTGTGAGGAACAAGTTTTTTTTAATTCTTTGCTTACGAGCTGTCACTCTCCTCGAAAGAAAATGTTGGTGACGAAGTATTTCCGAGTATTTCTTTGTTATTTGTTGTTTTTGTTGTTGTTTTTTTTTTTTCGTATGAGGTGTTGTAAGATGAATTGTTGTATTACAAACACACAGTATTTTCTGGGATACGGTGTCAGTACTAAATATTTTTATATAAACATACGTCTATCAAAAAATTTAATATACACGAGTAAAAACTCGAACGTTTGTACAAAAATAAAGAGTAATTTATTCGATAACACTTAAATTAATGCTCACTTTTTTTTAGCAACTAGCCAATTGACAACTTATTTAGTTTTATCTCCCACATTCGATTCTGGTTTGCTCGATCTTTCTTTCAGTATTCGATCGACCGCAGCTTTTCCTTCCTCTTGAATCTGCTGAGTTCGTTTCGATTTAAACGTCTTTTTCGTACACTTGCTTGATCCTCCTGCTCCTGATAAATTTTTCAGCTGGTTCGTGATTGCAGGAATAATCGGTATCTTGAAGAAATAATTGGAAAAATATATTCATTTACAAGAATAATTAAAATTAATTATCAACGATTTTTTTGTTATCACAGGAAAGAAATAAACCGATTGGCGCCATGGTGCAAAACATGGAAAAGTCGTTTCAGTCGAGATCTGTGTATTAACAGCTACTTGTCAGACTTGTTACACCCAGAACATTGAAATGCTGCATTCAGCTTGCCAAAATTGTGTAAAATTTTTGAACTTCCAACCTCACTTGGCCTGCATTTACAAGAAAAGTGTCGATTTCGAGAAGTCGTCATATCGCCATGGGTTACGCGATTTTTAGGGAGATCGTGAATGCATCGGAAAATACCAGGATACTGTTGATTACGTTGGTGATTTTTGTGAATAAATGATACTTGTGTTATTAATCATTATAAAATATATTTTATTTATCATGTTAACAAAACTGGTCGTTTCAATGAATACTAATCAATACTGAAACGTTTCATCAATTGATACTGAAATGTTGAATAATCGAGTGTTTCGGTTTTTTAATGGGACCGAAAATTCTCTTTGGAGCTACCCTCGTGTTTCCTCGCTTTTCTACTTTGATTTTTCGTCCGAAATTTCATTAAAGTACTACACTTTGGTTCATATGAATTTTTTTTCATAAACCGGTGATAAAAAATACATTTTGGTCCTTTATTTTAAGGTTCATTGAGACTCAGTGGCTTTGTAGGATAAAAACCACAAGTTTCCTCTTTTCCTTTCCCAAAACATACATACTCTTTGTCAAAATCTGCATCGACAACAAATTCCAACGAAGGTATACAAAGTTTTGAATATTTCTCGATAATCTCACACCAAAGTGTATTAACTTTGACGGTGGAATGCTGCTCAGAAAAATAAGAGCCCCACACCTTGGAGGTCAGTATTTCTTTGTAGGGATTAGCGTAGTTTTGACTCTCCGACTGTAATTCTTGGCTGATTGCAACAGTGTCACAATTAACGCAAGCCCCGGGACAATAAATATCCTGAATAAGGTTGTCCCCGAAGTACAGACATTTGGGTGAATTTTTGTTTGTCTCTCGACGAAAGAATTCTTCGAGTTCTAGCCAATTGCCTTGAGAATAGATTTCTCCTTTCGTCAATTTGCCCGGCTCTACGCTTCCGCTTTCCTCGCTTCCAGACAATTTCAAAAAAGGTTTTTTATCCGTGAAAAAACCTGGTTTTTTAGCATAACAAACAATAATGTCGAAAAGCTCTTTCCAATCGTCTCCCAGTGCGTGAGTCGCTATCAAATCTACATAATCGACGTAAGAACCAGTGATGAGGAAAGTCAGTTTTGTTTTCTTCAATTCACGAATGCGTTCGATCGTGCCAAGACTCCTTTTGTTTATGTACTTTTCCGGGTGTTTTTTCAGCTCAGAAAAATAGGCGCTCTGATCATTTGCAAAGTTTTTTGATTCGTACATGCTCAGAAGGCCGTCCAGCATGTCTTTCCAAATTTTATAGTTCCCCCGAGTCTCTTTTTTTCTGTCACAAGCATCGACGGCACGAGCAAAAACGAGGGCAACTGCCATGTCAAAATAATCGAGGAGACTAAGTATTTTGAGGGACTCCGAACCGATCCAAATTTTCAAAGGATTTTTTACGAAATCGTCAGTTTCTTTCCATCTTTGGGAAGGATACACTTTTTCGAGTTCTTTCGAAGACATGAATTTGGTACCGTGACAAGCACGAAGTATCGAACCATCCGAACTTATTTTGAGAATATTGCCAGCCTCGAAATCGATCACGAGCCCTTTTTGCAAAAAATCAATGTCTGCCTCGCTCAAAGGTTCCCTGAGACTCTCGTCCCATCCTCGCTCGCCTACCATAAAATTTGACAACAACTCAACGTTCAGTTTCACCAAATTGTTTATATCGTAAGACACCAACGAAAGGTCGAGATCGAAACCGATACAATCGTAGTTGCTCAGTTTAAAATAATTCATTTTGTCGTTGTTATTCTTCAAGGATCGAGACACAGTGTTGAACGATCTGGTGTAAAAACCGAAGTTGGACGATTTCAAAAACTCCCTGTTACTCGTATTCACTTTCCGGATAAAACTTTGATTTATTTTCAGAAGACACAATAGTTTCGTCACTTTTATCATAATAATTATTCACGGAGTCGAGAGATTTAATTTTTTTCGTGGGTATTTGGTTAGGATTGTAACTGGACAAATACTTGGCGATTTTGGCACTCCGGGCGCCACGAGCCACGAGCTAAATAAGTTATCAAGGAAATCTTTTTGATTTCGATCGATATGATAATTTCATGATTCATATTTTCAGAGCATTATTTGGGTTTGAATGTACATGACATCGGCAGATAAGGAATTATTCGAATATTTATACACGACTGTACTTACGTTTGCTGGAATGTGGACGTAGCGAATGTTACGAGCGTGAACGAAGAAAATTTCGTAAGGAAACTTGCCGCCTCTTGGATCCGTAAAAATGCAATCTTTCATAACAATGTTCATAAATCTGCAATTCGAATGAAAACAACATGAGAAAGAACATGTGAAGGTATTCTGAATCAGCTGTTCGGCGAAACAACATCGTTTTGAATGACGCGCAAAAATTACCCATCGGCTTGTTCAATCGTTCCATAAAGTGATGCTTCATTGCGCAAATCCACAGTCGTTCTTTCACCCTCTACTGCTTTTATCAAAACTGCTAAACTGTTGTAGAGATAAAATTTCTCTTCGCTAGATTGTGTCGGATTTGACATTTTGACGTTTCACACTCGAGTAAAGATTCGTGTACTTGTTGCGCTTGTTGTTGCTGCTGCTGCGCGCGCGGGTATATTGCAGTGCTGCCAACCACCAACCCGCAATGTTTTTTTTCGCAATGGCGCAAGCGAGGGGCCGAGGGGCGTTAATTGTCAGACTTGTCACTTGTTATTGAAATCAATTATTGGTGTCAAGTTTTTCTAACAAACAAACTAGAAATAACTTTGAAAAGCAAATATTATTTGTTCCTTGTTTTTTTCGCAATATTGCTCCACAAAAAAACAAATCAACTTAATTTCTAACCATATTAGTTAGGTTATACAAGCGGTGAATCCATTAACGTGCGACGTGCGACAATTCGAACGTGTCAAAAGTATATTGAATATTCAAATTGCGTGAGCGAACATTCATATCAATTTGACAATTGAGAATTCTTTCTCCAACCTTATCGACGTTAATCGTCCTCGTCGTGTTCACCCCAGTTCACCTATTCGATAACCTAACAGCTAGATCGTGCGATAAATTTCGAGCTTGAATCTTGGAATGAAGTATTGTTCCTCGTGTAGGAATGAAATCAAATTAGACTTCATTAAAATATGGAACACGAGAAAATATCAGTTTGCTCAAATTTATACGATTTGTGGGTAATTCTTTAGCCTTCAACCAAAACCAATACCACGACCGTGAGCTGTCACAGAATTAAGTGTCCATTTTTTAAATTTCTTTGCACGCCGCTCTGTCAAAATTCGTGAAAAATGGCAGAAGAAGACAGTACAGAAAAAATTTTTAAATTCGAGTTCCCCACCTGCACAACGGATGACAAATATACTTTGGAAGTTCCCCTAAAAATACCGTTTTCTGCTTCCGTCAAAGAACTCACTCACAGATTAATGTCGTCCTTCAAATTGCCGTCCTACGTCGAGCAAGATCTTCTCGAATCTCTCGCGAGTTTTGTCAAAGAGGAGTCTCTCCGTTTTTATGACGAACGATCGGAGAAACTTGTGGAAAAAGCTCAGAGCGGCGATCTCGACGTCGAAGAAATAATAAAGAATTTGGAAAAGGCTTACAAACTCAAGACGGCAGAGTATGCTGAACCCATGGGGACGACGGACGAAGAATTATTTGCTGCTGCTTATCACAGATTGGTTCACTCCCCAGCTCTAGAACCCATTTTACAAGCTGAACACGAATATGGCAAAGATGTTACCGAAGTCATACAAATGAGGGACTCCGATTATCAACAGCTGACAAAAAAGTTATTATTCCCATGACAAGAATCATAAAATTATTATTAAATCAATTTTTCCAAATGTTCATCAACAAATAAGATGGTTTTTTATCGCACGAAATAGATTTTTTCAGTTTGCAGAGTACGCTTGAATTTTTTCGAAGTTTTTTAAATGTTTTTTCAGTTAATTTCAAGTTTTCTGATGGCGATATTTAATAGAAAAATCGTAAAGTACTATTTGGGTGAATGCGAAAAAAAATCGTTTCGTTTTTATCAAAGGATATTTTGTTTGAATATCGTGTGAATAACTTTGTATCATTATTGATATTGAAAAACAGTGAATACAAAGTTTCAGAGGAGCCTGAATTTTCAAACAATTTTTAAAGATTTTTTAAATTGTTTTCTTTTTTTTCCAGGCAAACGGAAGAGATGCGAGTTGCTATAGAAACTTTGGAAACAGGATCGACTGAGAAATCAATTAACGAAATGGCTGCAAGACATTTCGAGGAACAGAGCTTATTGCAGGGACATTGGGGGTCGAGAGTAGACGCTCTTAAGTTGGAACAGCGACGACAATATCGTAATTGGATTATGCGATTGCTCGAGGATCAACAAACGAGCACGTTACCAACACCTGTGTACGAAAAAAAATTATTATTTTAGACTAATTAATCATTTCAACTGAATTCTTCTACACTTTCGAGTTGAGCTTTGAGAATTAATTAAATTAACTGAAAAAATTTATGAGTTTTTTTTTTTCAGAATTTTTACAAATATTGACGAATCATTCATTACATATTTGTCAATGTTATCGAAATAAATGTCAAAATTTGGTAAAAAAATCGACAAAATGCAGAAATCGAATAAAATTGGAGAAATAACTTTACTTGTCCTTGCAGAAGTTCGCCAATGGTACCAATGCCTCCGATTCCAAGTGGCCATGACAATTCTATAGTTAACGAGGTCAAGAGCAGCTCGGATTATCCCCAATTGGAGGAAAGTTTCACAATACATTTGGGTTCGCAAATGAAACAAATGCACAATATTCGTATTCTCACTGGCGACGTTTTAGACTTTTGCAGAACAAAACATTCCGACTTGGGGTACGTTTGTAAACTGGCGAATGATACAGGAAATAATAAAATAATAAATCAAAAAAATTCTCATAAATTTTCGCATTTTTATATATATTCAAACAGGAATATGGATCCAATACCTCAGAGATTACAAACTGCTCTTGGTCTGTATTCCAACGACTTATGCGGTCTCGTCCTGCTCAGTGACAATCATCTTGGAAGTTATTCCGGAATTACAAAAGGTTTGTGACGAATATTCGTCAAAATTATTTACAATAAATATATTTTTCGATTTCTTTTCCTATTTGACATTCCGAATACTCTACTATTTTTAGTTGTTATTGTTTTTTTGCCGTTTTGTGACAAAACAATGAAGGAAGTAGGAAAATAATATTAAAATTTTACATTTTACATCGGTTTTCTGTTTTTTTTTATCATTTTGACGAAAACGTACGATTTTTTCTTAACAATTTTCATATTTTACTCAAGTTTTAATTTATTTTTTTCAGAACTCTGCTCAATTTGTCAGCTTACGACGGAATTTCATTTTCCACCGATTGACGAGCAGTTGGAAAAGATTCGCGATGACGTCAAAGAAGCGGTTGCTTGGCGCCAATCTCATCATCGCGATGGAAGCGATCCACAAGTCCGTATACCATAAAAAATGAAAAAAAAAGAAAAAAGAAAATTGAAAGAACTTCAATTCGTATAAACAATGACTCATCTATTAATTTACAAAACAGATGAAGAGAACGACGACGAGCAAAGCTCTACAAACTGGCGATGTTTTCATAACGAGGCACTCGAATTTGGCACAAGTTCACGTAGTTTTTCATATGGTTGTCAACGAATCTTTGAGGTCGGGAGATATAAATTCGCGTCATCCAGTTATTCTTGGATTGAGAAATATACTCAAAACAGCATGTTGCAACGATGTTACTACATTAACCATTCCAGTACTTTTGGTTCACGAAATGAGCGAGGTAACTTTTTTTCAAGTATATCATGAATTTTGAACCGTTTCCGAGCCTTCACCCATGGCTGCAAACATCTTTGTTAATGCAATTTTGATATTAATAACAATTATGTCCTAATTTATCAATATTTCGCACTAAAAAATGACATAGTCGTCGAATTTATACAAATTCACGAAAAAAGCTGTAACTTTTTATTTATTCGGAATTTTCAACCCCAGTCACTGGTCATTCTCGTTGTTTTCGAATTATCTCGGAATTGGTGTTTTTTTTTAAATATTTATCAACATTTTTTAATTATTGGTAAACTTTTAAAGTTGGAGATGGGATGAAAAAATTGATTTTTTCGTTGCATTTCTGCAATAAACGGGAAGTGATTTTTTTTTCAATTTGGCTGGATATTGAATAATATAAATAAATGAATAATTACGATATTTTTTATCGCAGGATATGACAGTGGCATGGTGCACCAAAAGAGCAGAACTGGTTTTCAAATGTGTCAAAGGTTTTATGATAGAAATGGCATCGTGGGGTGGAGCTGAATTGAAAAATTTACAGTTTCTTGTTCCTAAGGTAAAAAAAGCAGTAAGAAATAATCATAAAAATAGTGAAGAATAAAAGCGAAGATAAATAACTATTCTGTTTCTTTTATTTTCCAGGGAATGTCCGAAGAGGTATTCGGCACTCTCGCAACGATGCTTCCGAGTATATTTCGCGTTTCGAATCCATTGGTATTCAAAGTTAGCGATAGCCCTAACACACCTAAAAAATGATAATAAAGAAGAAGGAGAAGAAAAAAATGTATAAATATGATACGTCCGAGTCGATGTTTCGAACCTGACTTCGATGTATGCATTTTGTTTGCTACATATCTATAGAGTTTAAGAAATATCAGTGAGAAGTGCGAGTGAGAGGCGTGAAAGGAAGAGATAAAACAAACGTATGAAAACAAAAAAAAAAACACAAAACTGGTGTCTGGTGTGAAAAACAGATAAATTTTCGGTTTCAAAAATCCTTAACTTCATTTTTTATCCTGCGTTAGTTATCTCTTCGTGCTCTCTCTTGATAGCATTTCTCTCTCGATAACTTTCTCTGCCAAGTATAATAATGATTATTATTATTTTCGTTATTATTATAACAGCAATAATAATAATAATGACACTAAAGATGATAATTTATGGCTCGTAGTGTTAGTGCATTAATTTCCATTGAAATGAGATGTTTTCGTAATCGCACTCGCCTAATTCAATTGATACAAAGTTAAAACGTTTCTTAAAAACATATGAAAGCATTTCGACATCGTTTTATCGGTGGCGGTCGAGGGAAGTGTTAATATAATTGAAAAAAAAAGACATTAAGCCAATCGCAGCGGTGGTCGATTAAAAGTTTTGGAAAGTTTGATTTAATTATCAGCATTTTAAAGACCTTTTTATATATTTATATTTATATATATTTTATGCTCATCACACTCGGTGCATTCGTACGAATACTTTTGCAGTGGGAGAATATTATTAATCATCACGATTTATCTAACAGTGACGTTTTCAGTTCAACACAAATCTGAACTTTCTGAATCGCTTGAGACGACGATATTTCGCGTGAATATTACTCTTTCTCTTATTTGCCATTAACGGGCATCGAGACTCGTGCTAAAGTTTGTAGTTTCTTCTAAGCATCCTGACCCCCCTCGTCGCTGTGAAAAATGCCTCGTTTTCCAACGACGATGTGGATCGGTCTAATCGCCTTTTTTGGATTACCCGGTGTTTTCAGTGATCAGGATTCTGCTGTCGTGAGTGTTTTTTTTTTCTTTCGAAAAATGTATTAATTTCATTAGTTCATTTTTGAACTAATTTCGATAAATTAAATTAAATTAAATCAAATTAAATTTCATTAAATTAAATAATTATTATTTAAGTTACATTTTAGTTTGAATTTGATTGATTTTTGTTTTTCGACTTCCATTTATCGTAAAGACAGTGAAAGTTCGTCAACGATTTTGAAAGAATTCTGATCAATCTACATTTTTAATTATAATTAATGCATTTTTTTCGTCCCAGCAATATTTTTTTCAATTTTTCTTTTGTTTTTCCTTTTTTTTTCGTATGTAAAGGTTGATTTATCATACAAGGGACTGAAGAAGGAAGATTTCTTCGTGAAAATTCAGTCGCAGGTACATCTGCACAATAAAACAGATTTGATACTGCGTGGCAACGAGTTCGACAGTTTCCTCGATTGTTCAACGAAATTGGACAACATAAGGAAAATCGATTTGTCGCACAATCATCTTCAGCGTTTCTTTTTTTTGTGCAAAGAGGAGTATAATTTGGAGATATTGAACGTTAGTCACAATCAGCTCGAGTACATCGACGATTATGCGCTGAACGATCGAATACCCAAACTCAGAGTTTTGGATCTTTCGTGGAATCGATTGACAGTCGTGAATGAAACGATGTTGGAACACCTGAAGGTAAAAATATATTTTTCTCACAAACAATGCAGAAAAAATGGAGAAAAAAATTGAAATCTTCTTATTTCTCTTACATAAGTTAGCAACGATGTTTATAAATTCTCGAACTAAATCCGGGATTGAAAAAAATCATCGAGTCTTATCGCAAATTAATTTCAACTTAACGAAGCCTTTGACGATTGTGTGCGTCCGTTTAACGCAATGTATCGAGTGAGGTCACTGTGTATCGTTGCTCAAAGTATCACATTAAAACGCTCGTTTTTTTCTCCTTTTTTTAAATACATATCCGAGATACTGACTGGCATTAATTCAGATTAAATGAAAAGAATGTTTGTTGTAATTTATTTATATACCAAAGTCAATTGTAATTTGAGTAATTGAAATTTTTTCTCAATTTTCTTTCAATTAAAAGCTAAAATTATTAATAGTTCATCGATAAATAAATAAACAGGAGAAACGTTAATCTGGAGTAATTGATTTACAAAAAACAATGAGACTTATTTCTTGGCTGAAATTAATGATGTTTTTTCTTTTAATTCCTTTTACACACAGATGTTGCAGTTTTTATCAGTCGCTAATAATCCAGTAGCGGAAATTCACGAGGATTCATTTTCAACCTTACGTTCTCTCCTTCATCTCGATTTGAGCAACATTTCAGCGAGCTATTTTGCTCCTGGGCAGTTTAAGCCACTGACCAAATTGACTTATTTGAATTTATCCGGAAATCCAATCGAAACGATACCCTTTTTACCGATAAGTCTTCAGGAACTCGATATTTCACGTACCGACATATTTTATCCAGACAATTTGTTGCTCCCGCAATTAATATCGTTGCAAATGAATTGGATGCCAAACTTGACGCAAATACTACTCAACGATTTTGAAAATTTAACAATGCTCGAAAACTTATCGATGGAGGGCTGCACAAAACTCACTGAATTTCGCGTCTGGCCACCCAACAATCGCCTTTTGCCACGACTTCAACGCTTGTCCATCAAAAGTTGCAGCATCGAGTCACTCAACGGTGAACTACGACCGATAATGCAGCGCACACCTGTCGTCGATCTGCAATTCAATCCCTGGCATTGTGACTGCAGAATGCAGTGGGTCAATCGACTTCAACTTACCAACGAACTCAGCCAAGAAATCAGGTAATATAACACCTTTTCACCAACAGATGTCGTTGACTCTTTTTTAAACCCGATTATTCAATTTTCACATTTTTTAATTACTTCAACTTCAAACTTGTAGATAAAAATTCCATTGTCAACCACATTCCCATTATTTTCGTACTTTGTCTATTTTCCAATCAAATTTTTCGGTCAATGTCTAACCTTTTCCAAAATATTGGAACAGAATTTAAAAAAGTTCCAAAAACAGATTACGACGGATAACTTTGGTGATTATTAATTAATTAATTATGGAATGCGATTGGCGTATTTTAAAATCGTCTAAAAAGTATTGATTTAGAAAAAATGATGAAATTATTGATTATTAATTGCCATTATTAATCGTAATTATGAAAATTATGAAAGTTATGAAGAAGTAGAGTATAAAAATTAAAGAAATTACAGTTTTGTTGCCAAGAATTTAATTTTTTTGTTTTTTTTGTTAAAAAAAACAATATTATTTAGTGTTAAAATTTGAATTTCTTCACCGAACGATAAATTTCTCTTTCTCTCCATAAATTAGGTGCAGTTCTCCGGCTGTGCATCAAGGAAAGTGTTTAGCGGATATACCGAACGTGGAGTTACGTTGCGAGGATAATAATTGGTCGATTTACCCGGTCGTGTGGTTCGCGATCGGAGTTTTAATCGTCGCATTGATTGCCATGATTGCGTTCGTAATCGTGAAAAGGCCAATATCACAATGGAAGTTACCGAAAAGGGGAGGGAATACAGTGTCATATAAGAACGTTGTAGAATCGAACAACGATCTCATAAGAATATTGACTCCGGGCGAGACGTCCGATCGTGCTGAAGAATAAAATGCATTTTTTTAAAACTAAATTAAACAACGAAAAATAACATTAGTCATTGACATTTAGCCAGAAAAAATGTTTAATCGGGTCATCGAAACGTCAAAAAAGTTTACTTTTGCGACGAAGAAAAAAAACGAGTATTTGGTCGAAAAAATCTCAACAGAAAAATACGATTTTGATATTATTCTTTTTTTTTCTATTTAATAACGACGAATTATCCATCACGATTTAGTCATTAAAGTCGAGTCAAAAAATGCAGTCGAACGAAAAAACATAATCGTGCTCTCGTCGTTCGAACGCATCGAAGATTCCTCAACAAATTTTTCAATTAAATTCATTTTAAGGAGCATCGAAAAAATGTTTTCAAGTAGGAAAATAATCACGTGAAGTATCCTCAACGCAAACTCGTAATTTTTAAGTGCAGTCTTGCAAACCCTCTCACATCGCCCTCCAAAGAAACACAATTTTATCAAAGTCTCTTTATTATTTTGTATAATAAAAATAGACAAAGAGAGCATTATATTTTATTCATTAAATTCTAAGCTTTTGAAGAGTTCGCTCGTTGCACAACCCTTTCAAATTTCACGAGTTCGAAATACCTCGATTTATCATCAAGAAAAATAAATCTACAAAGAAACTCACAATGCCTGCCTGACAAGGGCTCAATGAATTCGAATGGGAAGAATAGAAAAAAATGATTCGATCAGTCGAGCACGATAATGGCGAGTAATTCATCCAACGACACGGATATTTTATTCCAATCTTCGAGTAATTCGACACATTCAATAGAAAAGCATCGATAACTTGAAATTCTCATCTTTTTTATTCAAAAATTCATATCGAAAAAATAAACAATAACATAAAAATGTCAAAATTACCATTTAATTAACGAGAAACGATCTCTGGCTGCAAAATTGCATAAATTTAGCAAAAATCCACAAAAATAAATGAAATTCGAAATATTTCAAGAATCAAAGAATCCCGAATTTTACAAAAAGTGTTATAATTTAAAAAAAAGACCATCAATGCTGCAAATTCTCAAAAAATTTGTTTCCTTAAACATAAAAAATGGCATTTTGCCAAAAAATTGATGATTGTGAGGAAAAAAAAGGTACATTTCGCTTTGTTCTGTTTTTCTAAACCTGATGAAATAGCCATACGCTCTTTTCGACGAAAAAAAAACGAAAAAAAAAAGTAACAAACGTTATATATCGTTGTTTTGTCCAATGATCCGCAAAGATGCAAAAGTCCAGGGGGTGAAATGATGGCAAATAAAAAAAAATTTTAAAAAAAGTGAAAAAGAAAATAAAAGAGAGGCATTGAGAGGTCGAAAGGAGGTTTGGCTTACGACCAAATGGTGCTATGAAGATCGTCAGTTTGGCTGACGTGTGGGGTGATCGCGTGCGATGTAGCGATCAGTCTTTGTACCGAAGTATGATCTTCTCCTGCGGGAACACGGTGAGCCTATCGGGTTACTACGCTCGCTATACCTTCCTATATATACATAAAGCGCGTGTGGTACACCTCGATCTCATTTTATACTCTTCGATGCATCGCACACGCTCTGTGGGCTTGTATACTGCCCAAAATCTCTCCGTATAATATTATTCCACAATATAGATGCGAGACCATTTTTTTTACATTATAAACATATACGGTGAAGATTTCAACAAATTGGAGTACCTCAGGCAGAGGGACGTGTGAAAATTTCCAAAATAAAATCCTTTTTTTTTCATTTTTATATAAACTCAACTGCAAAATTGTGTTTGGCCGGTTTTCACGCGAAAACTACTAAATCAATTTTGATAAATCTTTGACAGGAATGAAGCCCATGAATCAGAATACGTTTTAGGCCACATTACATTCCGATAAATTATTTATTCAGGGCAGGCCAAGCGAAAAATTCAATTTTTCATCATTTTTTTTACTTTAAAATTTCTCATGTTATTAAAAAAAGACTATAAATGAAAAACACTAAGTACAAATTTGAAGATAATTTCACAATGAAGAGAACGAGCGGTGGCTGGGGTGCCAGCTTCGAATGGAAAAAAAGTTACAGTCATTTTCGTCAATTTGTTCAAATTTTGTGGATTTCAATTATTTTGTCAATGCAAATTACATTCAATTTGATCACTCCCTTCAGATGTTGAACGAAATTCAAAATTTCATACAACAATGACAAAAAACTGTAGCAGGTTTAAAAAAAAATAATAAAAAAATAAATAAAGACTTGTTTTTTGAATCAATCAAAATGCAATGTTTCCTTTGATATCCTGCTTCACTCAGGTCTTCCTTGTATATGGAAGTTGTGAAAAAAAAAAAATTACTCCAAAATTTATACACGTACGAAATACATACCTATATTTTCGAGGAACGATGCTCATAAGGGCGTGTATGAGCTGCTGCTGCTGCTGCTGCTGCTGCTGTATGGCAAAAAAAGGAACCCGAGGATATTGGAACGTCCTGCTCCTTGTACATAAATGATCGCCTCAAAGGTTCGGTAGGACCGAGTGTATCCCAGTCACATGATCCTTATAAAATCTTTAAGGGGAAGCATTACCTTCGAGTCTAAAGGAACATGTTAAAAACCTAATTTTTTAATCTAATTTATTCGTTTTTTCTTGTAGTTTAATTTTAAAGAAAAAAATATTTATTGAAAAAAAAAAAAAACTAAATGAGCTGATTTTTTTTTTTAATTCTCAATTTATTCAAGTATTAGCGTTTTTTTTGGGAGCAAATAAATAATGTTGATTGGTTCCTTTTGATTTTTCGATATTCTTCGTCAATGAATTTTGAAAAAATTGAAATGTCTTCAAATTTCGAAACAAAATATTCGTTCTTTTGAAATATTCGCGATAAATGAAATCAAAAAGTACAAAAGCAAGTTTTATTTTTATTTTTTCAAGGGACGAACAGGGGTTGGAAGTGTACGAGGATATCTTCGTGAGCGTCTCTCGAAACCGCGCGCGGGGTGGTGTCCTGTTTCGTCCTCGTACATGTGCGCTAGCTCTCTGCTGTTCTCTCGTAACTCGAGATTCCGTCGGAGCCAATTTCGTGCTGCCCTCGCGGATTTTGGTTTTTTGGGTCCTGTGATGCGAAAAGAGAAAAAGATGGAAAGAGAATCATAAAAAGGACTAAAAATGTGAGTACACGAAACTTTTAAAATAGATCGAAGAAGAGAAAAAAAACATCGAGTAGGTCCATTGTTAAAATTAAAAAAATGGCGATCGTGGAGAAGAAAAGGAGCGTAGAGAGAAGGAAAACATAAAAAAAATGCATAATGTCAACAAAATATTAATTTTTTTCGTTCACTGATATTTAAAAATGAAATATTAAAAAAATTAAGCACGAAAAATCGAAAAAACAAAAAAACAAAAAAACTAGAGTGCACGAAACAAGTAGCTCGTTACTAAGTAGAAATAGCGGAAGAGTTTGGCAAGAAGCAGAGCCGAGGGTGTTGGAGCTGAAGGTTATTTTGGTTGGTAGGGGTAGACGTCGTCTGCACTTGACACTGCCTTGAAGCCACGATATTCCAGTTACGAGGTCGTACTCTCGTCGTCTTAAACGACGACGAAGATGAAGGAGCGGAGAAGCGAAGCAAGGAGTTTCATGGGATCAAGGAAAGTGCGATAATACTAATACAAACGTATCAGGCTCGGTTTTCTCGCCACCTTTTCCCTTAACTTCGCGCAGCCGAGTATAACATCGAGAAGAGAGAGGGAGAAAGTCATTGGCAGTTTAATTTCACAATAAAATCTGAGAAAAAGAGCAAACGACTTTAAAACAATAAAAAAAACGTCGAAAAAATCATAATAATTCAAAGAAAAATGAATTCCCCCAGTTGGATCAAACGAATTCATTAATTCTCGAATAAAACTCGTTAAACCCACTTTTCTTTCTCACAAAATTTCATTTTTTTCATTCACTATGTTGCAAAAATGCAATTTCCTCAAAACAAAAACAAAAAAGCTTTGTTTTTACATCCAAAATAATAATTTCTTGCGAAATTCCTCATGTGGATGCATTCATTTATATATATATATATATATATATATTCACAAGCAATGTACCAGCTGCTCTCAGATATCACGTTACTACACCACCCTTTGATCTCGCGACACTTACAATTTTCCCGGGCTGCGATACACCCTTATTTTCGTCCAGGCAGCATATTTAGATCTATATGTATATATATATATTTATATTGCAATGAAAATCGAAGAGAGAAGGCCAACACGACAGGAGCAATGTACTAATGAGAGACTATGGCTTCTACTACACTACTGACGAAACGATAATCACAAAGCGTGGTGTACGCGATGCCATATTCCTCTCTTGCTGTCGATCTCTCTGCCTCCGCACTCTCTCATTCACCTTTGAGCCATCCAGTGTGTATTACATACATATATATGTATATATATATATATATATATATATATATAAAACAGATCCTATATAAATTATAACAGACTTGTACCTAAAACTATTGCACGTCGCGATAACCCTGTTCTATACCAAGACTCGGCCCTCGTTTCCCATTCTTTTATTTAAAAAAAAAAAAGTAGATCTCCACAATTAGGAAAAAATTTTGTTGAACGAAAATATGATCGATTCAACTGTTTTTTTTGTTGAATTAAATTATGTAGATTCGCGATTTAACATAAAAATCAGCCCAGTAACATAAAAATCGATTGGTGTGAAGTGTCGAAATTGACAGAAATCGATCAGTAATTAGGTCGGATTATGGATCCAGCCTTAAATTAGAGTCAACATAATTTTTTTTGTCATTTTTTTTATTGTTAAATCAATTGATAAATAATATTCGTGTGGGAAAGAGCGAAGAGTGAATAAGAGTGACGCTGAAGTTAATTAACATCGTTGGGAGGCAATGAAATTGCTCTTCGTCTTTCCTTTTTTCATTGCAGAATGGAAATGGATTAATATGCAGTGTTTGTGTAAAAAAAATTATAGAAAAATTTGGATCAAGTTCGGTTCAGAGTCACGATCACGATTCGATCGATATTAAAAAATGAAAAAGTTGATCAAAATCTCGATTCACGAAAATAAATTGACCTCGAAATCAGATAAAATCGATAAACATCGATATTAAAAAGAAAGTGTATTCCCAGCGATTCCTAAATTATACAAAAACCATTAATAAATTAATTCAAATCAACAGACACTTATATAGATTGCGATACGTTTATCGAATAATTTCAAGTATTTAACGAAACGAGTTATTGAAGAAAAACAAAAAAATAGATACAAAAATGAAATGTTGCCAATAATGGTACGAAAATAGGAAACAATGTGTATGAGGGAAGGAAAGGGAAGCGAACAAAAATTGCCTAAGGGCTTTGCCAAGGCATCGGAACAAATCCTTTCCCTTCTTTCACTCGAGGCGTCAGATCACCAGGGCTTTTTCCATCTTCAACAGCCATGTATCCTCGAATCTATGGACATATATATATATATAAATATGTATACGGTCATTGGAGTTTGGGTGTAAATACAATAACCCTTTATTTGTTTCCCTTTCCCTCCTCCCCCGCCTCGTTTTTCTCCTGATTCAACAATCTCGACGCAGTGGCAAACATTTCGCGATCGCTACTGGCACTCTTATCTCGGCTATAACAGGAGGATCCTTTAATGTAGAGGGAGAGAGAGAGAGAGAGAGAGGGAGAGAGGAAAAAAAAGGATTGATATAGTTTCGTGATCAATTGCGTAAAAGTTTCATTGATTCTCTCCCGTCCATCTTCGTCTTCCGAGGCGATGTTGGCCCTCAGGGCGTTCCCCGGCTTTCCGACGAGGCCCCACGAACTTTCTCGCAACTGCAACGTTTTTCCTCGCCGTACATATAAAATCCAGAGTTACGAGACGAGGGTGGAAAAAAAGAAAAAAGAAACGAATCAGGAAGGAAACCTTTAGTGGAAGAATCTCCTTTTGCACGAGTTTCTCGTACGACATTAAAGGCAAACACTTTGGCAGATTGGCGTAGGGCTCTTGGCCCTTTCTTCTCCTCCACCTCCGCACTATTCTCTTACGGAAATCCACTTCTCCTATTGCCTTTAACACCAGAACAGAGAACGATCTCCCGTTGTGCAACGCCCCCCCCCCCCCCCCCCAAGAAACTCGCTAATCTCTGCGTACATACCAAACGCTTGCTTGCGGTGATTAATTCTTCGGAAAGGAAAAGCTACGAATGGCCCTAATGGAGCCTTTGTCCAGGACAAAATTTTATCCTTGCAGAAAATTAAAAACATTGATAACTGCGCGCAGCATTTTTTTTCGAATTTGTAGAGGGCGCCAAAGTCAAGTTCTAAAAAAAAATGATCCTTGGACACGATGATAGAATTTCGATTGCACTATTTTCTCGGATTTTTTATAACGAAGAGAACGATCCCTGACGAAGTTGCATTTGGTGAATCCAATTAATTAATTTCCCATTGTAAAAACTTCATGGTCAATTGAATGTCGAACGTTGAGTTCGATTCTCCCCCGTTTTATTTATGCTGCGATGCACGTTGCACTCCAGCGGATGAGCATCATGCGCCGCTTATTCGTAAACCAGGAAAAAATGGCGCTGCATGTTTTAGTCGTTGAAGAAGAAAAAAAAATAACCAGAAAAAAAACGTACCCGAGTCGTCAGGTGGCCAGCAGGGATCATCGTTTCTTCTCAGCCCAGAACGAACCTTCGTATATATCTTCGAGTCACACCTTGCAGGAAACACTTGAGACTTAATTGCTCCATTCGTTCGCCACTTTCAAACGCAATAAAGTTATTTATTTTTCTATCCTTTTTGAAAATATTGTACAACGATTTGAAAAACGACTGACAACGATAAAAACAAGGTTTGGACCGTTTCTGTAAAGAAACCGAAGCAAAGCCAAGGGCACAAGTTCGAGAAATAAAAAAAGTCTCAAGTTTTACACCTCCAGGCTATGAAATTTGAAGGTACATGAGAAGATAATCGAATCGAAATGTAACGCGTCATGCTTTGGATAAATCGGAATGAATTGAGTGGTTTCCGAGGCCCGCACAAACGTTTGTATGTCTGCGTGATCGCGGCTTTTGTTTGTTTCGTTTTTTCTTCATTGTCTTTTCATTCGTTTCAGATTTTTTGGATCAATCCTTTTCCTCGTGTTTTTTTTCCTTTTAATTCCCTGGTAACGTGCGCCTCTCGTTTTTTTTTTCGTTCTCTTTTTTCGTCCATTATACTCCAACCTCTCTGTTTCCTTCTCTCTGCCTCGCTTCATCTCTCAAGCTTCATGGCAAAGAGACGTTGATGTTGCGGGCTTCGGTTTGAGAGTTTTCACTGAAGAGTATAGAGAAGAAATACACGAGAGTATAATATAATGCTCGGACCATCCTGAACGATCCTCGGGCGCGGTAGCCGTTCGGTAGCTGATGACTTAATTAACGGTTCAAACTGAGGGTGTATAGTCGTCTCTTCAACCTCTCTTTTTACTTCTCCCTTTTACTCTCTTATTCTCCTTCGTCTCTCTCTCTCTCTCTCTTTCTCTCATGGGTTGTGATCCAAAGCCCGAGGTTTATCGAAGTAACAAAGATACAGGCCCCCCCATTGTTCGATCATCGTTCTTTGGAATTTCGAGTCTATACACTTTATAAACTCCCATACACCCCCGACAACTTCCTCTTCTGATGTCAAGGTATCTTGGAAACTAATGGTAACGATTTTTGAGAAATTCTAATCGATGGAATCATTTATCAAACCGTTTTTCTGCTGTTTAATTTTTTAGGGATATCGTTACTTCGAATCTTGAACAAAAATCTTTTAAAATAAAGACCAGTAGCGAGAAAAAAGGATCAAACACTCTGGATGAAAAATGAAAAAACCCTTTGGGGTCAAGTTGACCCAGTGTGTCAATGCAGTTAAAGTCGTTTAAACAAAGAGTTCAAATCTTCTCTCTTTACCAAAAGAAATCATGTCATTCTTTTTAATATCCCAAACGCGATTTGTGCAAAGAAGCTGTCAAAATAAAATGATTTGGTGCAACATTTCAAAAAAATCAAGTTACTCCAGTCACTTGGAATTCTGTTCTTCGAATATGGAGCTTCCTCCATTTTTCCATTCGTCACACGTGTATAAGAATCATTTGTCAAATTGAAGCTTCAATTCTGATGGTGAAAGGGACGACGACCGGTTGGTCCGGTGTTTAGTATTATTTCTGTCCTCAGGAGTTGGAGCCACTTGAAAAGATGTGCTACAGCATTGGGTAATGAGAGTCGATACGGAGCAGAAGAGCCTTCTGGTCATTTAGTATTTATGTTTTTTCAATCTTTTTATCGGTTATTCTTTATTCGTATTCTCTGACAATCCACAGACCGTTTATTCAGTGCTATCAGTTGTCAGTGGAGCTTCGGGTGTTTAATACAAAGCGAATAGTAATGTGTATATATATGTAGAGAAAGGAAACAGCCGGCTTGCGTACGAGCGAATGACCATCGTTAAGTAACTGGTTCGTTGGAATGTTTATTTGCTTAAGGGTCTCCTCTTTTGTCAGTGGGCACCGCTGACGAGTGTTATGACGACCTGTTAAACCGTAACCACGTTTTTTCTCTCTCTCTCTCTCTCTCTCTGGTTCCATCTCCGCTCGTGTAACTTATCGATGCGTTACACACTTCTCTTTCCCACTTCTCATTCCATCGCCCTTTTATTGCAGCCACAACGCATATGTCGTCCATTGGGAACGAGCCATGGTTTTTCAACAGGCAACTTCTCCTTCTTCTCTCAACCCTTGTTTTCTCATCTCCAAGAGTCTTTTCACTGTGACTCTCTCTCGCCATCGAAACTCTTGCACAATAAACCCCCTCCTCCTGAAAGGCAAAAGAAACTGAAAAACCTTTTTCTTTACTTCGGATTATTTTGTTAGCCCCTCGTGTTTAGCTCCTCGTTAGAGATACCTAAACTTTTGCTTTCTCTCTCCTTCTTCTTTTTTTTTATCTCTCGTCACATTTCTTATTTATTTCTTCTTGCTTGTCAGCGAGAAAAATACACTAACGATACGAGAAAGAAGAAAAGAGAGAGAGAAAGAGAGAGAGAGAGAGAAGTGAGACGAGTCAGTCATCGTACCCGCGAGATCCTTCTGAATGCCTTCGTAATCCTGAAGCGTGATTCCCAGCAGTACTCCTTCCTTTCATTTCTGATGCTGATGCTGCTGCTGGACGAACCAACCTTCGAATATAATGCAAAGTGTGGAGTCACCCGGAGAGACGTATGAAATGCTCGTTCCAGACGGTAGCAGAGTATCGCTCATACCTCTAATATTATAAATACACACACATATATATGTATACATTATAAAATTTTCTTATTTATATAAATGACAAGCGATAGTGAGAACGCGACGTCAAGACGCCATCCAACTTCCCAAGAATATCGTTTACCTATACTTTTAAGCACCAACCATTCTTTTTTCATGTCTCCCGATACCCAAACGAGTCGTGTATCGTAATTAAATGTAAAATTAAAACGTTATTCGTACTTATTATTTGTTTTCATCGTATTTTAATCACAATTGAATCAGTAGTCAAGGCTGCTGGGTCTGCGATTGTTTTGTCAGTTCATTGCCACATTTTCGGCCCGGGTTTCTACGCGGGGTCAATCAGACCCAAGCCAAAATCGAGCTTTGACGCTAATATTGAGTCGCAATTATATTTAATTCTTTAACTCCAGTGGAGATAATCGTTTGTCAACATTGAGCTTCATGACATTCGATTAGTGGGAAGTTGTACGATTATTTGGAAAAAAAAATGTATGAAAAAATACCCATTCTATCGAGAGATATGATCCGACAAAGTTGCCTGGTCCAATTTACCCGGAATGTAAGATTTTGACAAATTTTGAAGGATAAAAACACCCATGAATTGTCGAATTTTCCAGTCATGTGGTTTTTATTCGACAGCGATTTAGCCGCGATGCGTTAAACCGCTAACCAATGAATATTAACCAGTAAAGTTGCTCGGCAGCACCCCAGGTCGACGGTCAAAAGGGTCAAGGGAAACGAAAATCAGCGAGACCCTTACGTTTATGAAACGTGTCCTACAGATTTTCTACTCGGACGACATCGATGCAACAAAAAAAAGGAATTAGAAACGAATATGATTTTTCAAATTTCTTCAACAAGTCTGCCAAACTCTTTGTGTTGGAATTAATCAAAGAAAAGGCTCAAGGAGGTGTGTGTGTGCGTGATTGAGATGTTGGGAGATAATGATTTGGAATCCTCGTTCATTCAGACGAGATGACCATTCGACTATCCGGAAATGACTCTGCTTATGCTCTCGAGGAATGCTATCAATGCCTGTATCTGGAAGTGATGGCCAGACGGCACAAGCAAGTGCATTATTACCGGTCCATATAAACGGTGTCCAAAAAGTCATGCCGCCATCATCGAGATTTCTTTCATTCTCAAAATAAAACTCGTCACACATCTTCCAATTGGGTTGACGTAACATTAAACCAAATTTTTTGACAGGCAATGAGCTGATCGGTTGTCAAAAAGTATATTAAATCGTTTTTCCCAAATATCATCACGTTGGACTTCAAAAAAAACGTCGTTTTTTCCCGGCCACTTCTTTTTACCGATCAGGAGATCGCCAGGCGGTAAATAATCATATTTACTGCTGGTTGCTGGGTAAAAATATAAGAATGTGTCAATTTTCAGCGACTGGTTCGACAGTCAACGTCTTGATGATCTTTTCATTAAGGGCTCACCCAAGAATAATGATTGAGGAATTGTCTCTGAAGAATTTCAATATCTGACGATCCTTCAAAAATGACTTTTATCACCACCTGTATAAATATGGTGATGAAACCGCAAGAGAAGCTGCACGGGAGGCGAAGCCAGGAGTTGGAACAGTGCGTGTACACACGCACACATTGAGGATGAGGCGTTCGGGAATAAAGCCGAGAGAGAGAAAGAGAGAGAAAGAGAGAGAGAGAGAGAGAGAGAGTTGGAGCAGCAGAGCCTCCATCAGCAGAGTAGGAGGGTACATATTCATGACGTTAACGAGCCTCCGTCGAACGTTTAATTCCGCCAACCGCCTGAGTTGGGTTAGGGTAACTCGCTCAGCAAACACCAAGCTCTAACTAACCATCCTCCTGTTCCATACTCTCTGGCTCGTGGTGCACGCCGTTGGTGACGATTCTCCGATGGTCCGCACGCTCTTCTCCATTCGCATCCCTCTGGTCCATCTTTTCCTCTCGCTCTCTCGTGCGTCAGGGACCGATCCAATTCGGGGGCTGCGGAGAGATTCTGCTGCTCTTCGGCTCTCTCGATCGTCTCGCCTCGCTCTACCAACGTCCTTCCACATACGACAGACGCTTGCTATTTGCTTTTCTACAGCGTTAACCCTCGTCCAGAAAAAAAAAAGAACTATTTCTCCTGCACACACGCGCGGAACTTGAACGACCCTCGCTAACTTTCGATTCCTGACCCCGTGCGCGCTTTCGTTACTAACTATGCAGCGAATTTCTGATTTAATATAAAAGCTCCAACAAGAAAATGTCAATTAAGCTACCGCAGGCAAATATAAAGCTTACCAAAATTTCGCCCTTTCATTCTGTTTGAAAAGAAAAATATATCTTTGTTTATACGTCAGATCCATTTTTTCAAGGTGTTTTTTATTTAAATTTCTTGTCGAAATCATTTAATATCGAATCGACGATATTCTGAACAGTGTTTTTTTTTTTTTGAAAAAATGGCATTTTGTTGTTTGGAACGTACCGTCCGGCGTCTTTTTTAGTCACATCTCTTGATTTCTGGTGTGGAGAACCTGCAGGGCAGAGAATGCATCAGAAGAGCGTTACATGGATGACTTGCACTTTGATAATTTTATCTTGACGCCACGACCTAGCTTCTCCTTCGTTCTCCTTCTTTGTTTTTTTTGTTTTTTTTTTTATTTTTTTTTTCATATTTTTGTTGTTCTTTTATTTCTCATTTTGCTTATCGTCTCGTTTTTGTTTTGAGAAATCTTGTGTACGAGTTCGAATCGAGATGGACCAGGATTCTCGTCCTTGATGTGGACATGAACATATATGCACACGCAGCAAAAAAAAACTTTTCATTTCTTTTTGTGGTCTCGCAATATTCGCAAAGAAGCTTGTATATTTATGTGTTACGTGTATTTGCACATATAAATAAATGTGTGTGTGTGTGTGTGTGTGTGTGTGTGTGTGTGTGAGAGTTAAAGTCAGAAGGCGAATAGTGCTTACGGTGTGACCCGGACATTGGTAAAAGCCTCTTGAGATGGTCTTCTTCACTGTGTTTGCCCACAAACAATCCCATTCAACGTACAATCTTCCCCTTTCCTCTTTACCCCAAGGGTGAGAGCGCCTTACAAGCCACCAGAAGAGAAAAGACAAGACGAACATCTTCTCACTCAAACCTTTTCTTTTTCTCCACCTTTTTCTTGCTCTTTGACTCTCTCTCTCTCTCTCTCTCTCTCTCTGATCCTTTTTCTCTTGGCTTGTGCTTGCTGGCATATAACACACGCTTTGTACTTACGAGTTATCTGTGGTTGAGACTCTCCTTTGGTCCGCGATCCACGATGGCAAATAATGTACTCACAGATGTTGTATTTCTCACGAAAATCATTTTTAAAGCTTCGTAAATCTTGATAAATTATTATTTTTGTTTAAATTAAAATTGGACCAGAATTTCTTCGAGAATGGACTTTGAAACAATGGAATAAAAATTGTGCTGACGACTAGACTTTAGTTGGAGTTGTTCCAAATTTTTTTTATCATAAAAGGGTTTATAAAGTTCGTTGGAATATGTTGCTGTTTTTATTGAAACCCGCTACTATCTCGATCGGGCTCTCCAATCGCTACAATATGAACAACCCCAAGATTTTTTTCTCCTCTTCCGTTTTTCTCTTGTCCCTAATGGTGTTCGATCTCTCTGCCGAGCATCATCTCATCCGCGCTCTAGAAGATTTTCTACTTCGATCTTCAACTCGACACGCGGATCGGTGTGGTGTTGGTGGCGCCAGAGATAATCCTCTGCGATATACATCTCTCTCTCTCTCTCTCTTTTGCTCTCTCTCCCAATATCGACTCTATTTTCCACCTCGCCTTCTATATATTCCCTCCCTCTCAGTTCCCTTCGCATCACGTCAATCAGGATTGGATTCGGTTTAGAGCTCTCTATAGCTAGACCATATTGATCAGGGGTTCTCAAAATCAATGATACGAATCACCTTCACACACTGAAAAACGACTTTACGAATCAATCAACCGAGTTTTTATCCTTTTAATGACTTTCGAACTTTTTCTCTGCATGTCTTTCTGCTCTTATTTCTCTCTTCAGTTTAAAATCGAGGACGACCATATTATTTTTCCCATAAAATCCAAAAAAATACATTATTCGAGTACGTTTCGCAAATATGTACATTTCATAATGATTTCTGAGTGAACCTAAGACGTCACATCTCACATTTGCAAAGTGCGTTAATCCTTAATTCATAGTGTTAGCTTTTTTTCGTACTTTTGTCGTAATCCGAATTGAATTTATACATTTTCACGTGCTTTACGTAAATCACGAATGTGAATAAGAGATAAAGAAGAGAGGTTGAAAGAAAAGGGGCAAAAAGTGGAGGCAAAAGTAGCGGAAGACAGAAAGCTTTAATCCTTTGAATCTGGGATTCATGAGATCGCGCTCGGTCTTCGTCAACACTTTGTCGTTAGTTGTGGCGTTTTTTCCTCCTCGCTTATCCTCGTTTCTCTTCTATTTTTTCTCTCGATTTTCAAACCTCCGCCCCGCGCACAGACTTTGTAAAATTTTGTCCTCTTTCATATTCACAACCTCTTCCGCGAGAGTTCCTTCTTCAGAGTTCCACATGCCGCCCGAGGCGGCGAGTAATCGTGGAAAAAAAAATCGACATTTTTAGCTTATTCGCCAACAGTGTTTTATGTGCGTTCAACTTTTCAAGCTGATTTAAGAATTCGTTATTATAATACACACGCTATAGTCGAAAAAAAGGTACTTTGCGCATAAGTTTCAGGAAGGAACGGAGACGAAGAAGAGAGAGAGAGGGAGAGAGAGAAGGAAAAAAGGTGCGGGAGACTTTGGCTTTCTCGTGCACGCTTTCACTAAAAGCTCTTTAATCGCTTTCTATTTTTTCTGTACTTACCCCGCGTGTAAAAGCAGAATTTGCTTTCTTCGTAAAGTCAAACAAAAGTAAAAGCGAAGCCAGAATATTTGGGAAATTAATTGAAAAGAGCAATTGAAAAAAAAACCTGATGATCAGTGACATCGATTTTTGCAAAAATGCAGAGCATCCATGATTTTTGGTCCAAAAACCAACAAATTTACAGCATAAATCCTCATGGTTTTCAAGATTCAAAAGTAAACTCATATTTTTCTCGGCTCAGCTCCGTGCACCGTGGACGGAATCACGGTGGACAGAATAATTAAACTTAAACTTTTCTCTCGAAAAGCTTTTGCCACAGCAGAGAGCATAGTTGAAAAGAGAAAAAAGGTAAACTACCGGATACCAAAGTTGGTTGAGAGCGCCAAAGTCGGCCGAGTACACGCTCCGAGAGCAGATGGAATTAGTGAGAAAAGAAAGAAGGTAGGATAAAAAAAGGATGAAGATGAAAAATTGAAAAAAAAAAGAGAAAAAAAAACAAGTTACAAGGTGAGAAAGGAATGTTTTAAAAATTGAGAGGCTGGTCGAACGCCTCTGCGTGATGATTTTTTGATGAATTCACTCATTAATAGAACCTTTTTCGAATGATTAGCAGCTCTCTTTCAACCTCTCCAGCCGCAACAGCCACGGGAAAGGAAAAAAAAGAAATTTCGTGTTATACGATAGGACACGTTTGTGTTGGAGCGAGAACTCCTCGAACTTTAGGAAACACGAGGATCGAGGTGAGACTCGATTAGCATTGATCAAATAGTTTCGAGTTCGATGCAATGATTATTGTCTTAATTGTGATTAATAACACCGTGTAATCTCGATTATCAAGATTAAGTGAATTATGATTCTAATAATTAACTTTTTCTTTTTTTTTTTTATCACGTTTGTTCAAAACCTTTGATTAATCGACAGTGAGACCAGAAGTTCAAAGGCTTTTTTAAATTTTGTTCCAGCCCCAATGTGTGACTTTCAATATTTTTTCAAATCCAATTCCAATTCATTTCTTGTTTGATTAAATTTTTCATAATCTAAGTATAATTTTGCAATTTATGACAAATATTTAAATAATGTCTGACGATAAAATGTGTGTGGGAATTATGTAAATTTTTTCATTTTCGTTCCAGCCCAATGTGTGACTTTCAGTATTTTTAAAAATCCCATTTCAACTCGATTCACATTTAATTATTTGATAAAATTTTCATCATCGAAATAAATTTGCACTTTATTATGATAAATATTTAAATAATGTCTGACTACAAAATGTGTGTGGGAATTATTTCAACAAGATTGTTTAATTACAAGGTTTTAATGAACACGTCTCGAGCATCAGATTCATAAACTAATTCATATAAAATACATTAATTTTTATTATTTTTTCGGTTTGATTTCGACCAACGGTACTCAGATTAATAAGATATAATCACAGGAATAAACGAAGCATGAAAACAATAATGACTATGAAAAAATAAAAGAAAAAAAAAATAGAATCATAATATCAAAACGATATTAAAGTAAAACAATTTTGATGTTGTCAGATTTAAAGAATCGTGTCCATAAATAACATTCCAACAAATGTACAGCGCATAGAAAATATATTTATGGTGTATTAGATATCTAGGAATAATTTCTCACTCCTAATCTCTCGTATCTCTCAACACATGAAATAAAATAAAGTACATTAAGCGCGCGCGCGCGAGGGACGCAAAGGAAGCGAAAGGTCTCTGAAAATTCATCGAGCTGGACGATTAATTTCCAGTGTGTCGGTTGATATATATCCCTCTGGCGAATTTCGGCCTGCCGACCGCACCGAGCGTTTCTCGGGGCCTTTCTCATGGCGTATACTCTTAATTAATAACCAAGACAGCTGCCTCTGACGTCATTAACGGGAAGAATTTATTTTTTTCTTGTCTCTGAACGCGCCGCGATATTTTCTGACAATATAAATCATTTCTTTAAACCGCATCTGTCAATTTTCAATTTTCTACTCCAATTGCACAAGTGCATTTTCACGTTTTTCCACAAATTTAATAATATCCTATCATTAGCTCGTTGAAACGGCGATCAAGGGAGGCTCCCGCGATCAGTCACTATTTCGCGGTGCAGCTCAACACACGCGCCTCCTTCGAGCCGCGTGTTATTATGGAACTCGCACCTAAATGTCTCACTCAGAAACTTGGAAAAAAAATGGAAAGAAAAAAAACGAAAATGAGCGAAAATACTCGTGTGTACTCTTAATAGCAAATGACTCCAGGTCGACCACTGTGATAATGATATTATTACGAGCATCTTGATTCCCCGTGGAGCCGCTCGTGGGGCGAAGTTAAAGTGAGGAAGGAAGAGGCAAGACATGCGAATGTGTATATACACATTTGTACAGATTACACACCCATGTGGATGTGGATACATGGACAATAAGAATTCAACGGGATTGGTATACGTGGCATGCGAACGACTATCATCATACGTCAAGTTGGCACGCCGGGACGAATCCGTTCGTGTATTATTCGCGTGTATACACGAACGAGACCTCGGCGTGCCGTGAAACACACGTCCATTTCTTTATCTACTTTTCTCACTCTCTCGCGGGGGACAAACCTTCTCGCACCTTTCGTCGATACAGGGTGTTAAGATCGAAATAAATAAACCTTGCTCTTGAGATTGTTCATAGGGGAAATTTGGTGCTTGCGATGGTTGACGAACTTTTGGGAATATTTAAGACAATATGTCGTTCGAGATAAATAAAGATTTTATTTCATTTTTCTATCGGCGAACGATAGTCTCAAATTGGAGCACTGTGGAGGCCGAATAATAATTCGATTTTCCAAAAATTCTAGGCTGGCCTAAGACCTTAATTGATACGAATTAATCGTGAAAAGAATCATTTTTTGTTGTTGTTACTGTAATTCAAGGATTTTCGTTAATTGAATGAACCGAGTGAACAAAATGTCTTTCGAGTGAAGTTTTTAACGTCACCCGGTATGTGGATATTACAATACATCTACCCCTTGGCGCGAGAGAGCTTCGCACAAGAGACATTTTATACTTTTTGTCGAGCAGTTACAAAGTATGATGATCTCTCGTTTTCCTTTCCCTTCTCCGCGTCATATTATTGCTGCGAAGGTATACACGTGTTTTGTCGCCATTACAAATACGCCGGGAACTTGATCAAATCATCAAGCCACCTGATTGTCAGATGTCTCACTCTCCGTCGGAGTCTTTAGATCGTGTTTTTACGATTTTTTTTTTAAATGTTAAATTACATCGTGCACTTCTGCCACAATTTCGAACAAAATATTTCAATTTTCGTATAATTTCATTTGACATTTCCAAGAGAAAAAAATGAAGAACCGATATTTGGGTCGTTACGAAAAACTTTAAATATCTTCGATCTGATTTGTCCGAATCGAAGCAGTTTTGCCGCAAGATGCACTTTTACTGCAAGCTTCGTAAGTGGAAGGAAAAAAAAAGAAACACGAAATTACTGAATGTCCTTAATGACGAGCAGAATCCCTCGCAAATAAATACCGCGAGAGCTGTATATATCCATGTGCGGTTTTTTCTTAGTCTCGGCGAATTAACCGCGAACTAACCGCGATGAAGAGGGAAAGAGGGATCGAGAGGATTCGGTGAAGAGGGCGCTGTGGGCTTGACCCCATTTTATCTTTGACTCTCCTCATCGTCTCTCTATCACTCAACATATCTATCTATCTCTTTCCCGAATCGGAATAAGACAAGCATCGAGAGGGTTGAACTCGACTTTGAGAAAAGAGAGTTAAAAAAAAGTGAAGAATAAGGCTGGATGAGAGCATCGGAGCCGCGGAGAAGATGTGGCAGAACAGATCGGGTTACCCGGCCGCATCCTCTTCTCCTCTCGACGCCTCTCTCACTCTCTCTCTCTCTCTCTCTCTCTCTCTCTCTTTGTCTCTGTCTTTTTCTCTTCTGCTAGTGCGGCTGCTGCGCTGATGAATTACTCTCCATCGGGCCGCATCCCATCGATCAGTGACTCTCATTCCGGTTGCGCACGCGTCGAATACCTTCGCGGCATATGCTCAGACGAGAGGAATGATATTCCAAGATCACTCTTTCATTTTCGTTTTTTTATTCATCTTTCTCTCTCTCTCTCTCTCTCTCTCTCTCTCTCTCTCTCTCTCTCCTGTTTCTTCCTTCCATCGAGCTGATGAATTACTTAATTTCGTTCTCCCCGATCTCCGTTGCTTTCATTCACACAAATGCTCCATTTTCTATTTATTATTCCATCTATAAAACCGCAGACAATTATTGATAAACAAGATTCAACATTTACGATTCGAAGACAGACGTTTTCTCTCGTTTTAACGGAATAACTTTCGAAACTTTTGTTCAGACTTTTCTATCAATTAACAGCAATTAACATATGACAAAGTTTTCCTAAAAAAAATCAACATTTTTCACCTTTTTAGTTTTCGGGATACATCGATTATTTCGCAAGTTGGATCAAAGTTTTCAAAAATTAATCTAACTTTTGAACCTGACTGTATCGACCACTGATTCAATCGAAAAGCAATAAAAAAAAGAATTGTACCCTCTACATTAATTGTGTTATTACTGATATGACCAAAAATAAAATCCTTGTATTCGGTCCTCTAAAAATTCAACTAAAAAGTATAGGAAACCTCAGCTTAATTCGCGATGAAAACCTCGTACATATATTTCTCGATTGTACACTAAGTTAAATCCCTCTATTTTATATTCGGTATAATGAGCAATGCGGGACTTGGAGGGCTCGCAGCAGCGAGTGAGCATCCAAAGCGTAGAATGATAAACTAAATATATATATATATATATATATATATATGCACGAAGAACGGACTCCCGATCGGGATCACCGGAGACGTCACTCATCCTTTTGTTCTCTCTCGCGAGATATTCTCTCACTCCCTCTTGCTCTCGATCACATTTATAAACTATCCCGTATGCCTCTCTTTCCCTTTTCGTATCGTGGCTTCATACGTGTATACACATTACGAGTCAGACCATCGACGTGTGTGCATATTATGCCTTCGGGCCCATTGGGATCCACAGTCTCATATACTTATCTCAACCCATATATATATACATATATATTCGTGTGTACAAGGTTGCAGCACAATAGAGAGCGCGAACCGAGGACTTTAGTGCCCCGGGGAGGAACTTACCGATTAACTCATCTATCGGACGCATTGTTGCCCTCAATGAGAGGATACTGCTTGTATACTATATTATTATTCTTCTTATGTTTATCATTATCATCATCAGTATCAGGCCTTGCGAGCACCTTTGTTTTTTAATCCATCAGCATTTCATCATGTCACTTGTATTTGATTCATTTATCGTCGTGTATCACGATTACTCGATGGTCCAATCGATTTTTTTTCAGAGAATGTGATATTATTTTTGGATCCCACATAATTATAAGTGGTAATATATTTTTATTGATTTATTGTCACAATTATTATTGTAGGATGATTTTTGTATTAATATTTGTGTTTTTGAGATTTTTCATCGTCAAATTTTGCCCGAATCAAACTTTCGTTATGAAAAAATTGAGAAAATAGTGTGGAATAAGACTTGGAAATATTTGAGTAATTATTGAAGTTTTTTCTCCAGTGCGGAGTTTGTGTTTTGAGAAAATGAATGATTGTGGGGTTCCAGAGTCGAACTAATTGTCTCATTTATCAAAGAATCTTGATGTGATTTTTTAAATGATTAAGCAAACTGCCATACTTTCCAATTTATTAATTTTTTGATCGCGTGAACTTCGACGGTCTACAAACCAGGGTTTTAAATGTAAAAAATTGTGTAGTTGGTTCGATGTCTCGTTTCTCCGGCGAGAGAGAGAGAAAGAGCGAGAGAGAGAGAGAGAGAGAACGAGGTGTCAGATGTGCTCTCGTGGTCTCGCGATATACATGCTCGTATGTATGTACATAATGTTCATGTATACGATAGTCAGCGAAGTATCGACCGGAGTGCCAAGTTCGTAGCCAATCCTCCTCTTTCACTCCTCTCCGCTTCTCCGCCGAAAACCACGCCCTTTATTTCTCGCGCCTGCATCACCCACATTTCCCGTCGCGTTTTATCCGTGTGCGTCTGTGTCTGTGTCTGTGTCTGTGTGCAATCGACCCGCGGTGATTTTCTCTCTTTCTCTCACTCACCGCCTCGCAATTTCTCACTTACTCCGCCACGGTGTACATACTCTCCGCGGCTTTGCCGGAAGTTCCGCTGGCTCGGGTGTGCGGATATCCGTGAAGCGCGCCACGGTCGTCTCCGACCGCCCCTCTATAATTCTCATCTCCATCGCCTGCGCCCGATCCTCTCTCTTTTTTTTTTTGCCTCCATTTTTTTCTATCGTCTCTTGCAACTCACTGTTTTTATTTATTTCTTCTTCAGCTTCCGCTTCACACTTTTTGTAATTTATCGGTGAATTTAAAGTTGAGCCGAATTTAAGGACTTTTGAGATATTGACCGGTTTTTTTTTCTGTATCTATTCCGCAATTTTCGTGCCGAATAATTTATTGTTTTGATATCATTTTTTAAATTATTTAATCCAATAACCATCCCCTAATTGATCATATTTTTTATACGTTATTATGCGACGTTTCTGTTCAGTAATTAAAATAAAAAACCGATAACTCTGGGAACAAATGAGGAAAATCACCGGAAGTTCTTCGTTTTGATGGCAAAACGATGTATTAGCGGAGATACAATGAGATCGGTGATTTAGTGCTGCGAATATATATAAGAAATGCGAGGAAGAGAAAATGAAGAATGGATGTTTAAGGACCAAGGGTAGAAAATTGACCGCGTCGACACTGAAGACTCTTATCTTTTGTACTTATGTAAATAAGTGAATTTCGGTTCGGTTACGATCTCTGAATTCTTACGTATAAATAGCACGAGAGAAGTGGTAACAAAGCTCATGAATCAAAATGCACGAATCTTTGCAAGCATTCTTGGCCAAAGTTGTCAGTTTCTCTCCCCAACTATATATTTATATACTTTTTCTATATCTATGTATTTATGCATATATTTTCTTATCTACTTTTCCTGATTTTATAGAGTTTTCGACTTGTCCATTTCATTCCTCGACTCTCGTTCAAGACAATGACTATAAGAATGCTCCTAGAAACAGGGACGAAAGCTCTCGTTAATGAGCTTTCTCCTCCTCTCTTTACACGCAGCTTCTCCAAAGCTGGTTACACTCCCGCAGGCTAGCAACTATCGCAGTCTGCTCTCTTAACTTTCCATCTCTGGTCTTTATTTTTTTTTCTAACCTCCAGACAGTCGATGTCCTCGTTCAAATCAAAACTTAGCCATGGAAATTCTCCAAAGATGGAAAATATTTCTTCCTTTTTTGTTTCCTATTTGCCAAAAAAATAGACGCAATGATTCAAAGTCAGAATTTCGTGGAAAGAAAATGTGCCAAAAAGTGTGAAAACTTAGAGAGAAAGAGCGCGTGTTTTGCGAACAAGTTACGCGAAGGGAAGAGAAACCCAGGAGCAATTTCATCCTCAACGAAATGGTTACTTACACAGTGTTGGCTTAAACAACATACTTAGCCAGGCTACTTAGTAGCAAAAGCGCCTACAGCTTCTCTCCTCCATCTCTTTTTCTTCCTCTCTTTCTTTCCCTCGTTCTTTGTCGCTCGGCACTACCCCCTAAGAGGAATATATAGAAAGCGCGGCGTGAATATGGCGCGTTAACCATACGACGTACCCCTTGCAATAATAACATTTCACCCCCTCAATCCTGTAGCTCCTGTCAGTACGCTTAGCTAAGTATCTTCTCCCCGTGTATATAAACTCACGCGGTTGCATTCTCTCGTATACGATCCCGCTACGCCTTCGTACAATTATTATGTGTAAACCGTCCTCGGCTTTCACACCCTCCACTACAAAACCACCAATATTTTATCCTAAGTACTAAATCTCCGCAATTTTCCCTCTTCTATCCAAACTTTCAAGCACAAGTTCATTTTAAACCTTCAACTTTGTTATTTTATGAAATTAAACAACAAAACCTGCTTTTTTTAATCAAGGAGACCAAGAAGATGTGAATTCTGATTGGAATTAGTCGTTAATCGCTTCATAGGGCCCGTGAACCACATGCGATTTAAAAATCTCATGCAAAAATGAATCTTCGATCTTGTTTGAAATTCCCACACCATGAAAATTGCTGTAACTTATTTTCCATTCGAAGCTGGAACCCCAGCCACCACTCATTCTCTTCATTTTGGAATTATCTTCAAACTCGTAATTAGTATTTTTCATCAATAGTCTTTTTTTAATAACATGAGAAACTTTGAAGTCAAATAAATGATGAAAAATTGAATTTTTCGATTGGCTTTCCCTGAATAAATAATTTATCGGAAGATAATACGACCTAAAAGCCATTCTGATTCACGGCCTTCATTCCTGTGAAAGATTTATCAAAATTAAAGACTACAACAGAAAAATCAATAATGGACAAAAAAAACGAACAAATTTTTCCATTTTGTAAATAAAACAGTCAATTTTCCAGCATATAATCACATCCAGAAAAAAGAAATATCCTTAAGAACTTGATTTTGATATTTTTATTCCAATTAAATCGTATTAATGATATTTATTCGAAAGATCGTCGAAAATCTCGGCCAGAGATTCTGACGTTACAACGCGGATGTTAAGCAGTAAGTATATTGGCTGCATATGCCTCTTGTATATTTGGGGTATGGGAAGGAGGATGGATAAGGAAGGATAATGGTATATTGGACAGGGCGGAGTGGAAGGTTACTGCATACATGGTCCACCAGGAGTTGCACACGTAGGAGATAGACACACCCCATCAGTTTGTCTCGTTCCCGCCGCAGTTTCAAGCCGGCACAACATAAACCCCATAGTGCTAAGCGGCTTAATAGCTCGTGAGGGCACTGACGCCTGACACATTCACCACGACCACGAGTGTACACACTCCTAAACCCTCCTATATCCGATCGAGTATAATATACATATAGATATATATAAATATAAACCCACCAAAATTAAATGTCTGTATATATTTATTTATTAAATATTCATAAATTTCGTTATTTCAGTAGATGAAACAACTGTTAACTCTTTTTCGCAATATCGAAATTCAGTTATAAATTATAATTGTATAAAAAAATAGAAAACCTTTTATCACCGATGCACTTTTAATGAATTTATATATTGGGCTTTTTATCATTTTTGAATTAAAATTTTAATAAAATAAATATTATATTACATTATATCGAACTCTAATTAACATTTTGATAATAAAATCGTGAGATATTGGATCGATTAAATGAGGCAATCGTGTTTGATGTTCGAGTTTTTGTGACTAATGAAATTTCGTATATCATAATAGCCTAAAGTACACTACGGTTTAGTATATAGTGTTTGTGAAAGCGATGAAAGGTTTTTCAACGTTTTTCTTGACTATAAGTGCATGAACGGAGTCGAGCTCGAATACGTTTGTCGACTAGTTTGATATTATTTGCTACAATAATTCGCGCGATCCCTACCGTTGTCAATGTATATAAGAAGAGTATATATGTGTAGGCAGCAGTGGAGTGAGAAAAGTTTGGGTATGGAGTTAGCAGCTAGAAAAATATTTTGTTTTTCCCATGGTGCCGAGCACTTGGTTCAGGCTGCATCAAGAATTTTACATGTATGTGCGTATAAGTTTGTGTAAATTTGTCGTGTGTGTGTGTGTGTGCGATTAAAGGCGGGGTGTGAGTCGGTAAAAGGGCTCCATAGGGGTTGTGAAAAGAGGGGAGGTTTCGGTTTCGGTACGTGCCACACCTCCCTCCATTCAAATTCTTCTCATTTCGAATATACTTAAATTAAACATACTCCGGTATCGCATTATCGTACTTTTTTCATCATGTACATTTAATACCACCCATTATGCCAACTTATATCTAACCATTCATTAAACCCCCTCTCCTCGAACTTTGTGTCAAAAATATTGCAGACCCCATACACGCTATTTTACGTGTACTTTTACACCAGCTTTTCTCATACTGTTTGAAAAACTCGTGCGGGTTTGTAAGACGATACATTTGTTCGATAATTGCCTATTATTATTTCCTACCTTCTAAGGGGACGATATTCTTAAAGAATTATATTATTTATAATCTCATGTTGATTAATTCGGAGAGGAAAACAATTTGGATTGATTATCGCCATGAAATGCGGAAGTCAACGGGATCGGTTCACATTGATTGATCGATTTTATTATTTTAATCATCGAATTAATATTTCCGACGATTATAAAATAATGACGATTTCAATGAAAAAGGATTAAAAAATTGAAATAAATAATAATTTAAATGATTCAAATTGTTCGATTGATAAATTAAACATTTCTATTGACATTAGTTTTGTTTTACCAGAATAAATATATTATTGACAGGCAAGTTGTAAGAAAATAGAAAAAAAAAAGAAAAAAAATCCGACAAAATGGATTTACCGGTGCTCGAGTATTCAAAACCCCATGCGCGGATGTGTTTCCATACAAGTACGTGTTCGAGTATGAAAGATTGAACGAAAAAGAGCCAAATATCTGGAAAGTAAATACGAAAAACTTCTTAGCGCAACAATAGTCGCGCGTCATCTTGAAAAATAGATCCCTGATTCGGAAAAGAGAAAGAGAGAAAGAGAGAATATAAGAATGGAATGGAAGCAGACTTACCGTCGGTTTCACACCTCTTCGTGGGGCACCCCATAGCGAGAGATGTGGTGATTTCCTCGTCGCCCGGATCTTTAGCACTCCCGACATAATCTCAGCCCATAAGACCGCCCATTTTTCTTCTCAGTACCAAAAGTACACACACATATATATTCACACTCAAAGTATAACACGTAAACGCGAGAGGAGAGATCCTTTGACGGTGATCCATTATGATTTCTTACGGGTATTGTCAAGGTGTCGAATCTGTCTACAAATAACCACTAGATACCTAAATGCTTCCCCCGTTTCTCCCTCTTTCCTCTCTTTCTCCAGCTTCGTTTTTTTTCCTGTTTGAAAAAAAAGTTTCTCTCTTTCTCTCTCTCGTTCGCCGAGTACGAAAAACTCCTTATTCCGGCTCTTTGCCATTCGGAGTGGACTACATTATTTAGTTGTAAAGCGAAAAGCAGTCTGAACGAGAGACCACAAACGCGCACGGGGCATTATCCTAAACATCTAAATCCGGGGGACAGCTGGGGACCAACGATCGCGACAGTATACGAGAAAAAAAAGAGAGAAAGATATACAGTGAAAGAAAATGTAAGAGTGAATGAAAGAGCAGGGCAAGGTTCTCAAACGGAAAAGTTTGAAAGTTCGTTTCGTGTCGGCGAGCCTAATGGTCCCAGCCGAAATGGCTAAATAACTCGATTTCGAGTGGAACATTTGGACGCTGTTGCGAACCACTTTCTAATGAATGTCGAAGCCGGAGGTGTCGGAGCAGCAACTGTCAAAACATCGGCCCAAAGAGAACGAAAGAAAGGAAAGAAACGAAGCAACGAGTGCGACGAAGACAAAAATAACACCAGACACTCGCTCGTTCGTTATTTCACGACAGCAGCTCTTCTATCTTCATCGAAGCATGTACAGTTCTTCGTTCAACCGTACCCTCTGCATATATAGACACATCCACGGATCCACAAAACCTACCAGTGTCAATCAAAGAGTTCATGACCATCAACCATCGCAATGAAAAAACTATGATTTGGATTTTTTTCACTATCATCGAATGGTATGAAAAACATCGCTTCAGTGTATCAACGATTTATCTATCGATTCTTATCGACGTTCGTACGAATTATTTTTCTTTGAACCACAAGCACGTCTGTTCAAAATTAAAGAAAATCAAAAAAGAGAGACATGTAGGAGTTGAATCAAATGAAAAAAAAAAAAAAAAGTTTTGCTGTGTTTCTTGTTGACATTCTTGTTTTGACAAATATTGGGCGTTTTCAAACTTTCTGACAACGTCTGTCTGAATAATTGTATTGAATTGTACTAAAGACTCAAGTAAACAATGAATTATTGAGAACCAAAAAACCCACAAAAACCTAATAATATTCAGACATCAAAACAGTTCGATCCAATTTTCTCCAATCGATCAAGACCTTCGTAAAAAAAAGAGAAATAACAGTCCAACGTTTTTTCCGGAGGGCAGAGGTCGACATATTTTTTCCCGAGCCATGGATGGATGTGGCGTTCGTTTAATCCACAGTAAATCCTTCATTCCGGACATTTAACCTATGGGATCGTTTACAGGCACGAGCAGAGAGCCCATTGGCCCCACATTTGTCAGCGACACCCGCCCACGCACTATACGCGTTATCACGTTCTACCACTACACGACTCTCGCTCGCGCAATCCTCGAACCTTCTCCTTCTCCCACATTTTCCTCCCTCCTATAAAACCGATAGCCCCAACTTCCAAGTTTCTTCAAAAAAATCAAGGAATAATAAACATTTTTTTGGTGGAAAGGATAAAAACTTAATTAAAAACAAAAATTATTCCGGTTCATAATAATCTGTTCATATATTTTTGCATCAATTTATTTACAGGAGCAAATAATAATATTAATAATAATAATAATAATAATAATAATAATAATAATAATAATAGACAATAGATAATATATAATAATGATGTTTCATTTGTTCATTTTTTTTTTCTTCATATTTATATATATATATTCATATATTTATATATAATATGTATAATTTTGCTTTTTAGTTTGCATTATTTATAATCATTCGTTAATGTAATATTTACCTATGTATATATTTATATATGTTTACACTAGTCCTATGTTCAGTATTTATAAGGAGAGATTCGTCGATTATAATAGAATTTCGCTAGATCGTGTGTGCTCGTTTTTATTTTTTTTTTTTCAATTTTTTCAATTTTTTTTTTTTTTTTTAATTCTCATTCGCAGCGGATATTTAAAATTTTGTTTGAATTGTTTTTTTTTTTGTCGTTAATTCTTCGGTCGGTATTTTTATCTACATGATTAATGTGAATGATCGAACGGCACTTTTTTTGCACGGTGATCATCCGTCACTTTTTTTTTTTTATTCGTTTGCTTTCACGATAATATTTTCCGTCTCAATTGTAAATTACTCCCGGAGCAATTCGTCGGAGAAACGACGCAAGTCAATGCAATAAAAAAAGAATGTTCGTTTTCGAGAAACCGAGAAAAATTGTTGGTTTTTTTTTTTTTTTCAATTTTTCTTCGTTTTTTTTTCTTTTTGCAAGCGACTATACGGATCTACTTGAATATTGTGCTCAAGATTTTTTAGAAGAGGCATCACGATTTTTTCGTCACCACATAATTTCATGTTTACTCAGAGACTCAATTCATTTTTTTTTTTAACACAAATGCTTCTCGTACGTTCTTTCACACCGACGCCCACGCACGGACACAACGTTACATGCGTTTTTACCACCAAAACGTCGTGGAGATATCCGCACAATGAGTCCGTCAATATTTTTACTTAATCAGTCTTTGTTTCCTCGATCGTTTTGCAAAGGTTTTATTTCTTTTGATCGTTGTCCTCGTCCTCGTCACATTCGTCGCTGTCGTTCGACGTCGTCCTTGCATCGAGAAACGCAAATTAGTTTGATTCATTATTCGAGCCGAATTTCATGGGATAATTTTTCGTGCTGATGTCATGAACCCAAACATTTAAAAAAATGTGTTGAAAGGTCAAAGGAGTTTGTTTTTTAATGCTTTTGATTCCGCAATTTTTCAAACAATCAAATGCTAAGTTTCAATTCGAATAAATGAATTATTCTCGATCCCAACTCGGCGTGCGGGGTCTCTGCATAAGATTTTCCCGTATGTGTGTATTTTTTTCGTTAAAATTTCAATGAAAAATTCCTCCTTTTTGTTAGCTTGGCATTTGCTTCTTTTTAGTATTATTTTCATTAGTGTTTTTTTTTTTTTTTTTTCATGATATATTTTTAAATATATTTATAAATTATTTACAATAGTCTAGCGTACGAAAAAAGGCGCCGACGCGATCGGGAATCAATATACTATCGTCTTCACCGATTTTGGTTAACACATATTTATATATTATTCATATATATATACACATGTGTATAACAACATATCGCGAAACTCACAGAATCTCAAAGGTCCGATTGCCGTTAAATTTATTATTATCGTCGTAGGACATTTCGACGTTTGTTAATGATGCACTAATAAAATCGGTTCGGTATCACGCCGGTGAAAATGGCCTATGAATTTGCGGTGGTTTTGGATTCGGTGGTGGTGTTACGACCCTTATTAAACCGTGACCTTGACCTCCCGTATGATGACTCGTGTGAAGCGGTTGATGATGCTGTGACGAATGTTGTTGATGTTGCGAGGACGAGGTTGTTGTTGTCTGTTGTTGACTCGTTGGTGGACTTCCACGGGACGAAGGTGTGTGCGGACTTGGAACTGCCACTCTCAACGGTCCCGTTACCGTTAAATTCGTCGCTACCAACGGCGGACTATGAGCTTCCGATAAACTGTCGGACAAACGCGATATACCGCCGTCTGACAATCGCGAACCTTCTGATATCCTCGATATTCCATCGGACAACTGGTGATGAGGATGATGAGAATGATGCAGCAACGTCTCGTGCGGATGAAGTCTCGGTGGTGCCAATCCCAAGGGATCCGGCAATCTGCAATTTTTTATTTTCAACTTTTTATTCACTTTTGTTTCATTTGATCGACTATTTTGGTAGTTCTGTCGTGACTTCCAAATGGAAAAATTGTTTTCCAGTTTTTCTCACATACGAAATGACTTTCGGGCATAAGTTTATAAAGAAAAGTTGTTGGAAATTGACTAAAGAACAACATACTCCAAATTCAAGCTCATCCAAGCTAATATGTACTTGCTGCATAATTACAAAAATTGCCAAAATTTTTTTCTTCAGATTTTTTGTTGAAACACTATAAATGTAGCTTTTTCGATGTTGCATCAAAATGAATGCAAAGTTTTAGAATTGTGATTTTTACCAATAAATATCTGAACGTTCCGCGCGGTGGAACCTTCTAAAATTTATTGCACACGTGCATGTGACATTAAAGAAGATTTTTCCAATTTTTCAACAAAATCTTAAAGAAACGATATAACGATAACCTTAAATTTTGAGATATTAGTCTTTTCGGATTTCTGTAGGCATCAAAAGTCGTAATAATAATAATAATATTATTGTTCTCATTACTTTCAATTTTCTAGAGAATTTGATCTGACATAAAAAATATGAATTTCTAAAAAAATAGCATAGGAAAGTTATTAAGAGAAAAATAAGAGAAATAAAACGAACCTTGATCCAAGATCGCCTCTTGGTCCGACGGCCTGGAAGGGACTGGTCTCGGTAAGCCTAAACATTCCTCCGCCGGCAATACTCGGATGATTGTGCTGTTGAGGACTGTGCGGCCCAAAACGAAATCCGGCAGGTGGAAATTTGAAGGCTGTCGCGTGGCCAAAACGAAATTGCGACTGGCTCGGATCGAAGCGAAAATTCAAGGTTGGCGGTGGACCCAATGGACCCAAACTTCCCAATGGTATCGAAGATGGTTGATGATGGGTCGGCGGTGGTGATGAACTCGGAGACGGTGGTGATGTTCCACCCAATGATATGTCTGAATCTTCGCTATCACTGCCACCAGCACCTGGACTCAATGCCCGACGAGGTACTCCGTTTCCTGGTCCTGATTGTTGCTGCATTCTGTAATTTTAATCAAAATTTTCGATTTTTCAAAAAAAATTGTCTTGAGCATCGTGGTATTTTTTTTCTGCCTAAAAATTGAGACGACATTCATTAAAAATATAAAAATTTTGTTAATCAAATAATTATTTTATTACATCGACGTTAATGGATTTTTTTTTTTTTTTCAGAACTGTCTGAATATTTAAATTACAGCAAAAATTCTACAAGAATAATTAGAATTAAATTGTTCACGTTTATTCTTAAATTTCAAGGCTAACGATCTAGTTAGTGACAATGGCCGATTTTGTGACAAAACAAGCACTACAAATTTTAAGTAGTTGTTACAATCTGAGCTGCCGAGAGATTCAAAGTCAACTCATTTACTTTTTTCACTTAAGATCAGCCTTCCAGATAATGGAAGTAGCCTCAATTATGACGTAAATGAATTCGTAGAAAAGAATGATGTAATTAGGACTCCGTACTTTCCGAATAAAAATAAAATTAAAAATATTTAAAAAACCCCTTAGTATTAATTCATCGTTCCTCATCTAATCAAAGCTTCAACTTCAGGATATTTTCTGATTTATTAAAAATCAGTGTTTAAGGAGTTTCGGTACAAGTGACGAAATGTAACCATTTTATTCAAATTTCTACAGTATATACGTTCTTTGACTTATCCTCAATGTGTCCTCCAACTTTCAAAACGAATGTCTACACCGTTTCCACAAAATTCTCAAATGAAACGTCACTTTTTAACAGAGAGTCGTGCCTACGCTGTCCCTAAACTTCAGTTCTGTGCATGAAACAGTACGAAAAAATATAAAAAAGGTTATGAAAAACTGTCACACCACTCAGAATATCATGACAATTGTGCCCCTAGAAATTGAAATATTTCGATCGTCTCCATTGTTTATTAATTATTCATTTTTTTGTCAATGAAAACGTCAATTTTTCGGTAATCATGTAACTTTTAAAGTTAGCCCTTTGCTTGAGAACAATAGAACTTCCCCCCCCCCCTGATTCTCCCTAAAGATAAGCTGAACCATTGCATTGTATGACTTGTACCGAAACTCCTTAATAATCGATTGGACTTTGTAAATAAATATTTGGTTAACAATCAAGGACGTAAAGAAGGTGTTTCTCTTACAAACACGCGAGACTGCGAAAAAAAAGTGAAGAAGCAAAATGAAGAATAAAAGGAATTGAGATGCAATCGTTTGATCGTTTAGGAAAGACCTTTTCTTTTCTCGCATTAAGTGTTCGAGTTCATTGGTACAATATATATCTATATATATATATACGTATGATGTACAAAGAGATAAAAGCTGGGCTCGTTGTTGAGAAAATACTTTGGAAGTAACAGAGAGAATGATAGAGAGCACAAACTCGCGAATTTTCAGATAAAAATCCGGGCGCGTTTTACGCGACGATTTAGCAGAGTGAATGCTGATGGACGAAAGAGAGAAAGAGATTTAAAAAAAAAGGAAGAAGGTAAAAAGGAGAAAAGGAGGGACCGTTGGATCGATGGCGAAGCGGCAAGAACGCCGGCGTCGTCGTCGTCGTCGTCGCCGTCGTCGTACGTATTTGTGAATGTATAGAGAACATTTGACGTCTCTGCTTTCCTTTCCACGCGTTCCTTTCTATAAGCGTGTCTGTTTTCGTTGCTAATCGCTTGTCGCGGTCGAATCACCGTTTAGTTTTGTCTTACAACAGTTTCGTCTCGTTAAACCCGTCGCAACTCTTCTTTTTTCCACCCTCACTTTTCCTTCCAAGAGACACATTTACAAATCCTCTTTTTATTTCCCTTTTTTTATTTCATTTTATTTGATTTTTTTTCTCAAGCTTCTTCACACTCTTTCTCGTCGCCGTCGCTCGTCTCTTTCATCACGAGAACGGCTGGAACTCGTCACGACTCCATAAACTCTCTCGCACCTTCTCCGTTAACTGCGATGGAAGTCTCGCGAGTCTATTTTCATTTGAGCTTTTCCGAGACGAGATTCAATGTAGCCTCGTTCGACGAATCCTACCAATCCATTTGCCCATCAGTCATGTTGCCCATTAAATGTTTATTTATTTATTTATTATTATATTGTTCAACAGGTAAATAAATAATCAAAGTTTATAGATTTTTTTTTTCGTCAAAATGCTTAGAAAATGGATTCCATTACCTTTTTATTCCAATATTATGATTATTCTTAATGATTATTATCATTATTTTCGGTTAATTTTGGAAATCGAACCCGTGCTAAGGAGCAGAATGCTCGATGTTAAATGAAAGGACACACGACACTCGACGCCTCTAATTGTCCAGCGTGTTCGTCGTGTGTATTGCCCGCCTACTCGCGGAATATATTCTACGCTCTTTGTCTCTCGCCAAATTATATATATCGTGAATTTGTACAGCTCCCCGCACGCGTTACCGCGAGCTCGCAGCTCAAGAATCGCGAATCCATTGTGCCGTGAGGATATTCGTGAATTATTGTCCCAAAGACCGAGTGGCCTGGTCGACAAAAAAATACCGACGCAAAAAGGACGGAAATATATTTTAATTCAAACTCTGCACTAAACACATTTAAATGTGTGGATTTATATAGATATATATTGGGCATAATTGCTTTTGAACGAATACCTGAAACGATTCGGCTTATTATAATCACACGGGACAAAAAGTGCCAATGGAATTAATTAACCATCGAATTAATATGAAATTTATTTTTCTGATTCGAGTGATTTTTTTAGGAAATTAATAATTTTGTAGTTTAAAGTGGTTCTATCGTTTCGTCGTTTCCTTAAGATTTTGTTGAAAATTTGGATAAATCTTCTTTAATGTCACATGCACGTGTGTAATTAATTTTAGAAGGTTTCACCGAGCGGAACGTTCGGATATTTATTGGTAAAAATCACCATTTTCGATAATCTCTCATAAGAGCTCGTGTTAAAAGTTACATTTTCATCAATAAATATTTTGGCGCCTACATGGTGAAGCCTTCTTAAACTTTGCATACATTTTAATGAAACATCAAAGAAGCTACATTTAGTTTTTCAAAAAAATCTAAAGAAAAAAATGTTGGCAATTTTTATAATTATACAGCAAGTAGATATTACTTTGGATGAGCTTGAATTTGGAGTATGTTGTTTTTTAGTCAATTAACAACAACTTTTCTTTATTAACTTATGCCCGCAAGCCGTTTTGTATGTGCGAAAAACTGAAAAACAATTTTTCCAAATGAATTTCACGGTAGAACAACCTGCTCAAGAAATTGATTGGATTGATGAATATGCGATAAATCGTTGAATTAAAAATGGAACAGCCCATACACTTGCGTCGGAGCGATATATTTCGTTGGGACTTTTCTATGCACAGGTGTTCACGTGTCAAGCTCTGGCAGTCTTGGCGAGAGTGCCTTAATTAAAAGCGTGGCGAGAGAGCGAAATGAAAGAAATGAATCGCGAGAGTGAGGCGAGAGACGAGGCGAAGAGGGAGGGAAAAAAACACGCAACGAAGAGAACAAAAACCACTATAAATAGAGAAAAGGGGGAGAAAAGAAAATGTAATGTTGGAGAATTCATCATGATGTAGACAAGAAAGTATCAGGTGTAAAAGAGTGCAACGCGAATACGAGCGTTCGCTCAAGAGAATCCATGTGTATACTGAGTCTTTATTTATTTCTTTCTCTTTCTCTCTTTCGCGTTTGTACTAAAACCTCGAGGAGAATATCGAACATGGCCGGTGTACGGCAGAAGCTCTTTCGAGCATCTCGCGAAATACGAAGAGACGAGAGCCTCCGATCCTCTTTCGTATTTACACGCAGTGACGAGACATTTTTCTCAAGCAGATACGAGAAAGGAACACTTTTCGCAAACTCTCTCTCTCTCTTCCTCTCTCTTTATTATTCTCCTTTTTTCTGCCCATCTCTCTCATTCTCACGCACAAATCAGCAATTAATACTCGACAACACGGTGCGAAAGAGAAGTCACGTATCTCGTTACGTTCGATGACAGCGAGCTAATTTCTGAATGAACCAGAGCCACACATTTTTCAATGCGGATCATCGCGGTATAACTTCATAAAAATGAAAGAAACTGTTATTCCTTGTGAACTAATAACTCGATTCAATGAAAACAAAAAATCTATAACGATGAGATGACAAAGTTGAAAATATTGACAAAAGAAAAGAAGATTCCAATAATTATTGTTTATTTATTCGTTCTGTGACGGATTTTTAATATTTTCTATAACATTTCCCATCATAAACGCTTCTAATTCCGAGGACGAGAAAAACTCACGGAAGGGTTTGAGTACATGAAGGATCATCGGGGTCCTTTTTGCCATATACGCACACACGCATTTATATGGACATATATAATTATATACAAAAGCGAGGAGTACTCGCGGGGATATCATTTTAACAGAATCTGGTGGCGGGTCGCGTATAACGTGACACCGTCAGCCCCCATGGGGATTTTTTGGTGTACAGACCAGCAGCCATCCATCTCGTGTACGTTTTGCTCGCATCATGATGCCTGCGTGCTTCATGTTATATATCGCTAAATACCCTCATAGTCACAATGAGCATGAATCCTCTTTATATATCAAGCCTTACATATAGATATGCCTCCGTCGAATAAAACATTTCGTCAGCCAAAGGAGAACGACGCCGGGTGAAAACGACAAAAGGTAATTGGAGACACTGCGCGCGAGACCGAGAGTCTCGAAAACCTTATCCATTTATATATATATAATATATTTGAGGATATGTGTGTACATAATACACATTTTTCCTTTCGCATTGCCCCGCGGTACACACGCCGCATGTGAACTGAGATTTTTCGAGATGTTCTTGCAACCCGGAGTGAAATTTGCCCCTCTTCGAAGATTCGATCGTTTCAATTTTCCTTACTCTGTTTAATCCTGATTTTTTATCACGATTTATCAATTAAAATATACTGAGGTGGAGAAAATTTCTGAATATTTGGATTCATTTGGTGTTTTTTTTTTTTTCATATTTTTAATCGTTTCGATTATAGTTGGCGAAAATGAGAAAGGAGGAGAGAATAAATAAATCGGAATTCACTTCAATCGTCTCTCGAGACTGTTCGAGAATTTTAATAGACGCTAATATTGTGATGTTAAAACGATACGGGGGACTCTTGCGTTCCCCTTTTCAAATGAACCATTTTTTTATTTACCCCCCCCCCCCCCCCCCCTCCCGGCCTTTCTACTTCCAAGCTCTTCTGTACATATGGCAAACGAGGGTACGAGCCAGCGATGCTCAATTTTTTTCCTCAGGCCTTTTCACTATTCGTATTTTCATCACGCTTATTAGAGAATTTCTAAAGTGATTTTTAGTTTTTTATACAATCGTTTGTTCGTGTTAGATGGCTCGTTTGTGGAAAAAGAAATTTTTTACATGGACCCGACGAATTGTCAGGATAATTGTTTCGTTTTCGTATCGGAGATTGAATTTTTTTCGATCTTTTTCCCGATAAAGTTGGTATTTCTTGATTATTTATTGCAACGTGAAAAATTCGCTTGAAAATTTGTTGCCGCACGGATGCAAAAAATCCAATGTGGAAATTCAAAAATCAAAAATGCCTCAACATCAGTGCGAAATAAGAATTCTGCAAACTTTTGTCTGCGATCGACTTCCTGGTCATCCTTAATTTCAATCCGATGCTCTTTTGGCTACTGTTTATGGAGTATTTTTGCAGATGATGCATCATAAGTGCTGCGTATAGAAGAAGATCCGTGAGAAAGAAAGAACGCGTGGATCTTAAGACAAAGGGCCGCAGTCTGGAGTCTGTAACAGCTGCACTTTGCGATATACATCCTGTAAGTGCATTCTGAGCTAAAACAAATCAGCATCGATGCATGTTTACATATATGTATATTAAATGCACTTTCGTATTACAAACATTTTTTTTTTTTTTTTTT
>JACEOJ010000162.1:53709-116186 GCA_013761285.1 Campoletis sonorensis
TTTTTTTTTTTTTTTTTTCAATGCTTTTATTGAATTCTTTACTCTTTCTATGTATATGTAAATGGAATGGAGTCCGAAGTATGAGTGGATTCAGCAGAAGGGTTTGTTGAAAGAGTGAGAGAAAGAGAGAGAGAGAGAGAGAGAGAGAGAGAGAGAGAGAGAGAGAGAGAGAGAGAGAGAGAGAGAGAGAGAGAGAGAGAGAGAGAAACAACTCAAGAGACAGGTAGTCCATGATTTGCAACATTTTATCCTGTGCAACGATCGAAAAAGGTTCGTTGTTTTTTTTATTTATTTTCTCATACATATGTACAAATATATATTTAAATATATCTATACATCTTCTTTTTTTCGTTTTTTTTTTACAAGAGCTGCAACAGCGCCACAAAACTATGTTGAACAATATGGCGCCAGTGTGCGATCCTGAGCTTCTTTACAAAGGAAAAGAGCAAACTACGAGATATTCGCCAGAAACTTGTTTCTTTTACTCCCTTTTTTCAGAGTCAGGGAGAGTTTTCTCCAACGAGATCAAATGTTGAGAAGAAGAGGAAACTGAAGTTACATGGAAAATGTATATTTGGGCACTTTTATATTTTATATTTTACACAACTTGCTCGACTTTTGAGGACAAATGTTTGCTCTACGAGCCAGGCCTTTTTATTTCGATCCTGCAAAACACAGAGTATCAACTGACTCGTCACTTGCTCCTCGCTTCCCCGAGTTTTCATCTGTTTGACAGTTTTTTTCTTCTGCTTTTTATAAGTGCACTTTTTATAAGCACGAAAAATGATACAATGTTCGACTCTTTTTTGAAATCAATCCCTCCTCTCAATTTACAAAGTTAAACAGTTTTTGGTTCATTCGTTAAACACGCGGATAGACAAATATAGCAGTTTTAGTGGAACAATCGATTTTATCTTCTTGTTTGATTTGCAGAGTGCACGAAGAGAATTAAATTTGAAGAATTACTTACGAGAGCGAAAAAAAATGTGGAAAATCGTGATTTTTGGGGGATTTTTTCTCAGCAAAATGCAAATTTTCATGAAAATTAAATAAAAAATTCATTCGCTTCATTAAAACCAAGAATTTATTGTTTCAATCACTAAAAAAATCATGAGAAAATGTTTTTTTTTCGTACGTTAAATACGAATGAACGTTTTTGTTTGTTTCAAACTGACGAGTTGGAAAAATTCTTTCGAGCTGTTTTTCCAAGCATTTTGAATCTTTAGCAATCTCAGTGGAGACGAAGAAATGGTGGAGTGTGTTTGCAAAAGTCCTCGTTAAGGAATACAGTCTGTTGCACATCTTGCAGCCACAGAATCGTTAACTCAAGGATGGTTGCATCCATGTTAGAGGTTATGGTTAATTTTCGTTGGAATCTAATACGTGGGTAAATACTGAAGTGGAATGGGTTGTTACATATTTTGAAGTTCATGGTGAAGAAAAAGTGACTAGAATTAAATATTTGGCGGAAAAATGACAAGAACAGATTTTTTTTCATGGTCAGTCCTGCCGAAGGGCCGACAGGACCTTTTGCCGTTTTGAAAGGACCCGGAAAATTGGCGGCACGAAAGACAAACAGAAGGTACATGAGTGTATTTAGTGCGATTTCAAGGTTTGAGAAAAAAGGATGATGGACCATTTTGGGACGTGGGGAATTAAACGAAGCGATATAAACGAGAGGATAATTAGTCAAATTAGCGATACCTTCATCGTCGGGTACGTCGAACGTGGATATTCAAGGCGAAAGGTCCTTTTTTTTGAGGATAAAACAAACTTTTCCAATGTTTTCGTTCGGAGCAGGCCAAAAAGTGGAACTCGATGGTTCACAGAAAGGAAAAGGCCTCGATGTAGTGTTTTAACGAAAAAGAGGGAAAAAAATGGGTCCGCATGTTGTGAGGACGCGGTTCGACGGAGTTTACTTAAGTTCAAACAGCCGTGGGTAATTGCAAACGCGAAAATGACCAGCAAAATTTTTGTTTCGGTGAGAAAGGGGCCATTAATGTGATGAGACGCGCGGGCAAAGGTTCTCGACATTTGGCAGACGTTCCGGAAGTGCAACTTGCAACGCACTGATCGTATCCATCTCATTCCCTTTTACTTCTTTTTTCGTGTTTTTTTTTTGCTCGGAAAAATACGACGAGGAATCTTTCAACGATTACGATCTCTGCTGCTTTTCCCTGCGATATTGTTGTCATTATTCCCGTTTTTTTGACAACTTTTTTCAACGAATTTCCAGCTGGCACTTCCCACTTTAATACCTCCTCTCCCGTGCGGTGGCCTTATTTCCAATTTAACTGTACGTACAAACCCCCAAAATCGCTCGCTCAATTATTTATACGTAATCAGACTCCCTTTTTGTATGAATGTACGTGTATCGTCAGGGCGTCAAAAGGGCGTCCCTCTCTCTCTCTCTCTCTCTTGGAGAAAACCAACAGAAGCTTCTATCATGAAAGAAGCACCAGGCGTTAAGAGTTTACTGACGCAAACATATACACAAACTCCAAGGGTCTAGACGTCTCAACGCACCAACAATGCTTTCTTGCACTAAATTAATGTCTGTAGATATAAATTTATGGATCCATATATATCTCTTTATATATATGACTCAACTGCAAAATTGTGTTTGGTTGCTTTTCACGCGAAAACCACTAAACCCATTTTGATAAATCTTCCACAGGAATGAAGCCCATGAACCAGAATAGTTTGTAGGCCGTGTTACATACCGATAAATTATTTATTCAGGAAAAGCCAAGCAAAAAGCTGAATTTTTCATCATTTTTCTACTTGAAAATTTCTCATCTTATTAAAAACAGACTATAAATGAAAAACACTAATTACAAATTTGAAGATAATTCCATAATGAAGAGAATTCTCATAATGAAGAAATTCATAATCGTGAATTTGTTCAAATTTTGTCGATTTCTTTTTTTTCGTCCTTGCTCGTCTCTATAAACTTTTTACTCGTCTTACTCTCAAAAGAAGATGATAAAAAGACATAAACAAATAATTGACGTTACGAAAAGTACAGGACAATTTGCATTTTTGAAATACTTCTCATTCGTTCTTTACCTTTTGTTTTAAGTGAATACACGTAATCGTAGAATCGTAAAATCTTCGAATAACACTTTTCATCATCACTCATCATTTCCAAGGCTATAATTCTCTAATGAATAAAGTATAGGGATAAGGGCAACTAGATATATATAATGGCATACGGTGTGTGCAAGGAATGAGGGATGTTCGTTGGCATATTGCTCGTCGGCACGCGCCAAAGAGCCTGCTCGTGTTTTCTCGAGAGGCCTTCTTCGTCAGAGAGTTCGAGGGTCCTTGAATCGATTCGTGCTACCGTAGACGAGAGGGAGCTCACCGATCTCTTTAGGACAAATTGAGTTTAGCTCTTTAAAATATGCCACTTTCAACAATCAATTGTAACCTAAAATTCACGTTTCTCACAATTTAACAGATTCCAATCCTTTATTTTTTTCTCAATTTCGATCTTCGCCAAAATTCAGATGAAATTTGATTCAAATTTGATGAATAAAAAGTAAGAAAATTCAAAAAGTTTCTATATTATTTGAGGGTAGTTTTGAGTCCTTGGCGATAAATAAACCCTAAAAACAATCTTGAAGGACGATTTGAAAATGATGCGAATAATAAGATACGAATATGGAGAGATTCTCGCGAAGCGTAATATCGTTAAGGTGATGGAGGAAAAACAACAGCAAGAACAACAGAAAAAAGAGATAAACAGAATTAAGAAAGGACCGAACGAAAAGGATACAAAAAGGATGCTTTGCCACACGAATATCTTTGCTCTTTTTTTTCTACGCAGCTATTGCGGGAGATAAAGAGAGAAAGAAAATGCACGGTCAATTAGGCATCGTTCGGAGGAGAAAAATTCGCGGTTGAAATTCTGGGCGACAGCCCGTGAAACCTAAAGTCTCGTGTTCGCCCCGTTGGGACTAAGAGAAGGCTGACGATATTATCCATCTATGCATCGCGATGTATATAGAGATATATTAAAGCTTTTTTGAACGTGAAATTTTTAGTTAAGAAGGAAGAGATCACTGTTGAGCGTCCATTGAAGGAAGTCCGTATACTTTTTCAAAAAGAACTTGTTTTTATATTCGCGGTCTCTCGGTTTTTCGTCGATCCGTTCCCGGACGAGGATATGCTGGGCAAGAAAAAAACATGCTAACTCGCGGTCAGATATAAGATTTCATACGTACGACGCTTGTCTATATATTTCAACCGAATAAAAAGGACGACGAAGAAGGAGGAAGGAGAGCGGAAGGAGAAGAAGAAGAAGAAGAAGAAGCGCGACACACGAGGGGGTTGAAGGATCAGATTGGCTGCGGCCTTAAGCCGTTGCAAATTACCCGTTAAGCCTTTTAGTCGGCGGTGTCTGTTTTGCTGGCTTTCCAGCCACATCCTTACTCTGGAAATTCATATATATATCTATATTGAACCTTCAGTATTATTCGCCTTATGGCATAGACGTTGAATACAGTTATACGATAAATCGAGAAATCAAAATACAAAAGGTCTTGAAATGTATGTTTGAAGCTGAGAGAATTACAGCCTCATATGTTTATCCTTCGTATACAAATCGCTATTACAAAACGTTATGCGGAATTATTTTGATGGCCCATTTTCCCCCCTTTCCCTTTATACCCTCGCACGAACCTCGCGATAGAAGCCCTACGGGCAAGCTTCAACGAGGCTTTTTCATCTCCCTGTTCCAAAAGGGATGAATCTTATACTCTTCAGCCTTATTTCTATGTATGAAACTTTCCACGCGACTTCAATTGATAATGGAATCACTGGAGCCAAAGAAAAACTTGTTTTTATCAGATTGCTGCGGAGTAAATACATTTTTATGGGGTTTAAAGAAAGAGAGTTTTATTTTTTAGATGTTTTTTCTATCGTATTTTATTGCAAGCAAATATTTGTTTTTTGTTTTTCGACCTTTTGAAAATTGGGTAAAGTACGAAGTATGGAGAATTTAATGAAAAATATGTCTTTTGCAAGTTTACAGTAGAAATCAGGCATCAAAAGAACCAAGACGATTTCGAAGGGGTGATTTTATCCCTTGGGGTTTGATGTGCCATGAGAACAAAACCAACAAAAAGCTTCAGTTGCAGTACGATCTTCACACGTCGTCACGATATGAAAATTGGGCAGACGGAATGTGTCAAAAGTTATTTTACTCGTAAAACATTGTTCTACAATAAAATTCCTTCGAAAAAATCAAAATTTCTAAAGAGTTTCGGTGAAAGTCAATGGTTTAGTTTATCTTTAGGGAGAATTAGGGGGGGGGGGGAACTTGACACAACACAATTTCGTATAAAAATTACATGATTACGGAAAAATTGATCATTTTCATCGACAAAAAAATGAATAATTAATAAACTATGGAGACGAATTATTTCATTTCCTGGTGGCACAATTGTAATGATATTTTGAGTAGTTTGACAGGTTTTTATAACCTTTTTTACATTTTTTCGTATTGTTTAATGCACGTAACTGAAGTTTAGGGACAGCTTAGGCATGTCTCTGTGTTAAAAAGTGACTTTTCATTTGAGAATTTTGTGGAAACGGTGTAGACATTCTCGTTTTGAAACTCGAAGAACATATTCATGATAAGTCAAAGAAAGTATTGTAGAAATTTGATTAAAACGGTTACATTTCGTCACTTGTACCGAAACTCCTTAAACATTCTTTCACTCTTGTCTCATTTTGCCCCAGAGTTTCATTTTCTCCAAGTTTCTCCCAGACATAAATACAAGCAGACAAGAGAATAAGCGGTCGGAGTAAAAAATGTAAATTTAACACAATTCCGAACGATTACCGGGTGTATTCCCCTAGGTCGATGCGACAAGAGACCTCGTGTGTCTCACCCACGACACGAACTCTCGATGTAGGACCAACTACCCTTCGTACCAGTCGGCCTATCGTCCTTGATTGGCTTACATTGTCGATGCTTAACTGTTTCATGCACCAGTGACCGAGACACCCCGCAGGGAGGTGGAGGATTGGCATGGATATCATTGCTTTCGCGATAGGGGTAACAATTTCATAGCCCGGAGGCACATTTTCTTCCAGGACATCGAATCCCTTGAAAAACGTAGGGAGGATGACTATGAAAGATTTTTCGAGCATGTATTCTTCGATCCTTTGTCATTTTTGTAGTCTTCACTCAATATTTGTTTTCCTAAACTGCATGTACGAAAATTTATCGTCGCAGGTATGAAACGTCAAGTGAAGAGGATCCTCAACATTTTTCTAAACCTTGTTCCCCTCCGTTCGTTCAATCGTCATGAGATTAAATTTCTTATTTATCCCCTTTTTTATTCATACGAATAAATTCATGTAAATATATACTTTGAATTTGAAAAAAATCGTAATAATATAATTCTCATTAATGAACGTATCAAGTTCTCAGATATTTTACTTGATCGCATCTTGATACACTAGACGTATAAGTATTTCTCGCTCGTATTGTAGCTCCAAGGATCACCGTCGAGATATGCGTCTCATTCAAAGATCAGGATCGCCACGAGAGATGCTTCTCAGTACCAAAGCAAATTCAAGGGGTGAGAACGTGCACGAGGAGGGGATGATCTGCTAACTCGTCTCGTTCCTCGTGCAGTTCTGCTGGACTTGCTGCTTCTTTCGGTATTGCGTTACATCACCCGAGTCCACCGTTATCCCTTAATATATCCTACAGTCTTTTCCTCTTTTAACGAGACCACAAACGAGCGTCGTGTTACGTGTAAAAGAAGTAAAGGCTCAGATACTCGCTAAAATCCACGAGAGTCTTTCTCTTCGATCGCGATGACAAATCCGGCCGCTAAAAGGATACGACGAGCTTGAAACATTTTGCGACCGGATGCCCCGAGTTTTACGACCGGAAAAACAATATCTTTGATAATTCCCTATTTTTATCTTCTTACAAAAGAAAAATAAAAGTTGTATCGAGAATATTTGGAACGATGTCTTAAAAATTCTACTGATTTAATGACATTTAATGATGCCTTGAGTTTTACGACCGGAAAAACAATATTTTTGATGAGTCCCTATTTGTATTTTTTTACAATGAAAAATAAATTTTTATTGAGAATATTTGAGAAACGTAAATTAAAAATTCTACTAATTTGAAACTGGAACTGAATTTTAAAAAAAATTTACCATTTTAACGAGCGAAAGGAAATCCCTGAAATAATTCAGGTATCGAATATTTCTCAAGTGTGGTCAAAGAACCATATTCGCGATGATATGCTCGTGTGGGGTAATAATTCAATGGCATTGACGAGCCACACGAGTGAAAAAAGATCAGAATGAACGATATACATCGCGCGTAAATGCCTCGGAAACAAGATTTATAACGTCTGATTAAGCAATTAAGACGAAGGGTTATAAAGCTTCGTACAAGACGATCGTCGTTTTTGCTCTCGTTCGATGCAACTAACCACGTCGCAATGTTGTACTAACTCATTTTTTTTCACAGTCTCTTGAGCCATCTCTTGACATTTCTGTGTTCAAATCTTTCGAGGAGCTTACAAAAATTTGTGCATATTTTGACTGTCTTTAAACTTAATTATGATTTATGGCTCAGGAATGTTATTCGAGATCAGCAAAAAGAAATTTTATTTTTTGAACGTTTGTTCAATGTTTTGAACGTTTATTTTGTGAACGTTTGAATGTTTTGGATGAAAAATCTTTGTGGGACAGTGAAAGGAAATGAATTTTGTTGACATTTCATATTCCAAATGTCAAGTTTTTTATTATTTTTTATTGATGGAACTTTTGCGGCGAATTTATATACGAAATCATTGATGATAAAAGTAATAAAAATAAAGTAACTTCGTTTTAACGGTTGCTGCAATTTCTGATGAGAATCTCAATTTAAATTTGTAGCGCGAAGGGAAAAAAAATTGAATTTTCGATACAAAACTGGGATTAAACGCTTGGCTATAATATTGAGAAGTCGCTTGGTCTCGGGCGACGGAAGAGAGCAATGAGAATATTCGTTTAGTTAATTTGCGTCCTTTAGGTTGGTGCGAGGTAAAAAGAGAAAAAGAAAAACACAGAGAGAAAGAGAGAGAGAGAGAGAGAGAGAGAGAGAGAGAGAGAGGGAAAGAGAAAAGACTCAGCAGTGGGTGATTTCATTTTATATTAATTTTGTTTTTTTGCTTTCCTCATCCCTCGTTTTTCGTCTTCTAACGTGATAACTCGATCCATCGGGTCGTCTCGTCGGAGACTAAAGAAATTAAGGAGTGTAACCCTCGAAATTTTTCTTCCGTTCGAACGAGTCCCTTTTTCTTTTTCTCCTTCTTCTTCTCCTTTTTCTTAATCTTATAGTGTGCTCTCGTTTATTTTTCTGTCTCCTTTATAAACGGCGGACAGCAAAACGTATATTTTTATATCAAATACGAGGGTGTCTTGGTCCCCCGGTTTTTTTAACACCTCGTTTCATGAACGAGTGGTTTATTATGAACGAGAGTTTGTGTCAAGAGTCACGGAAACGTTTGACCGAGTACAAAAACGCTAAAGTGAAAAAGCATCGAGTCCTTTATATCCCACAAAGCTCTGCGATCGGTGTTGTTCGGCTGGGAGGAGGGTCACAACGACAAAATTGACGACAGGAAAAATTAAACGATTCCCCAAGAGGCGAGGAAGAAACGAATCAATTTCTAAACTCCCGCGTCCACTCTCTCGATATTCTCAAATCGTGTGTATGTCCTTGTGTGTAAATATATGTATATACAAACACCTTTGAACCAAGAAGTACTTCTTTTCTATACGCATAGTCCCGTGTAAACCAATTTCAGGCAATTTCCCGCCAAGAATAGCCCCTCCTCGACAACCATGAATTGACCCTGTACGACCAAAAGGACCGATTTTTCCAATACGAAAAGAAATACAAAAAAAAAAAACATCATACTATCTCGCAGGAGAATTCAACTATAGGTACTGGCAAAAGTAGAAGGAGGCAAGTCACATTTTTCTTATCTAATGTGAAGGAAATAAGTTTTTTATTTGTTGATATATTTAATTTTTAATTGAATTTTTCTATATTTTATTTAATTGTTATCATTTTATTTTTATTTTTGTTTAATTGAATTTATTATAATTATTCACTTTTAATTTGATGAGTGGTTTTGCCACAATAAAATTAAAAGCTCACTCTGCTGTAGTTAATTTTGGAAAACTTGGTCTCAATCTGTGGAATAATTCAATAATATTATTAACTATTTCTAAATGTGTCTCCAAAGTTTTAAAAAAAATGTGTAGAAAAACGTTTTGATTGAATAAAAAAATATTAATATTTGAAATAAATGTGTTGATTTTGATAGGATCGTTAAAAATTTCATTTGGTTTCAAATAATGGTGAAAAATCGTAGTTTCTTGTTGATGGATTCTTTATGGATATGAGCGGAGTTGAGTAAATGGAAAAATGAAACGCGAGTATTCGATATGGAGGTTTTGTCTGTTCTTTCCCACGGGAATTTATAGCGGTGGATTTTTCATCTCCGAGTATATTTTCACTGCGTCGAGCCAGCAAAAACAGAGAGAGGCTCCGGCAAGGTCCGAAGTGAAATTAGTGGATCCAGGCTCGATTCCCGAGGGAAAAGAGCTTCCCTGGTCGCCCTCAAACCCTAACACTTTTCATATGTATATAATACGTTGTACACAGTTTTATATGTATATAGATATAGCGAATAGATCTCGGAAGCTCTGGAGCACGATATTACTCCTCCCAACAACACTCCCTTTTCAATGTTCCGAGTTCTTGAAGTGTCAAATTCAATAAACTCCACTTCACTCGATTCTCTTCCATTCTCTCCCCACTCCTTTGTTTTCGTATAATAATAAGATCGAAAATTCAAGGCTATAATCTTTCTTGCAGCCGTTATCACTTAAATCTCCAGAGATCGCGAGTAGATTGCATTTTCTCTGCGCTCCGAATATTTCAATTCACAGATCGTATATTAATAAGTAAATTAATTATTATATCGCTGTAAATTATGCGATTTTGTGTGATTTCCACTTTAAAAAAAGTTCATTTCACATGATTTTCGTTGAAAAAATATAAAATACTGGCATATGGGGCAAAATGGACCCCGTAAGGGATTAAGTTGGATGTATCGGTTTACGCATCATCTTCCTACTACGTTTGTATCCCAAAATTTAGTCGTCAGACTTATTTTTAATATCGTATAAAAAAAAAAAATATGGGGCAAAGTGGCCTGTCTTGAAAAATAAATAAAAAATCGGGCAAAGTGGGCAATTGATCTCCTTTTTTTTGTTGTTTTTGTTCCAAATGACCAAATGAACTTCGAGTTCAATTGTAATCGTATGCCGCCTTATGGAAACATAATCTTAGTTTACAAAAATATTCTGAAAATTCGATCTTCCTTCATTTTTGGGCGAGCCCACTTTGCCCCAAAAATATGAAATTTTGGCTAGTCCGTTTTGCCCCAGGGGTCCATTTTGCCCCATGTTCCCCTACATACATAATTATCATTGATAATTATAACACGAGTGACAATTGAGAATTTGAAAAAACTGTATATTCGTGTCAAGCCTTCAGGAGTTTCCTCATTGCATCCCATCACATTAATTAATTAATTAGCAATGAATGATTTTTTTATTCAATCAGAAAAAAAAGGCCATACTTTTTTTGCTTTAAGTAACGAGCGATGCCCATCTCCGTTTTCAAGAGAATAGAATAAAGCGAGAGAAATATATAGAACGCTGAAGCTAATAATTACACCCCCACTCTCTTTCCCCATCACTTTCACAACTCTATATTTCACGTGTAATCTCTCCTTCTCTCTCTCTCTTCTCCTCCTTTCTCACACTCTCGCGTTTCAGACTCCCTCTCCATGAGGGGGTAACGAGCCTTCGCGCTTATTATCCCGTTATTACGGCATCAAGAGCACAGAGGCCAAAGAGAGTGCAAACCATGGCTACTGGCTGGCTCGTGCAGCTCGCAAATTCTCCTTCTTCCTTTCCCATACGTTACACGTTTCTTCGTAAACGCTATAAAGACACAGCGACGCCCAGACTCGTATACTTCAATGGATTCTCTCTCCCTCTCTCTCTCTCCCTCTTTCTCTCTATTCATCTTTTTTTGTCTATCGTTGTAAAAGGATACAGTTCACCTTTTAATAAACTGTACAATTTGCCAGATAACGAAATTATTTAGAAAGTTATGTTAAAAACCAATAAATGTATTTAAAATAAGAGTCAATCGAAATCGATGAATTTTATAATGCACTTACCCGATTAATCAACAACTGAATTTGATTAAAAAATGTATTTTTTTGCCAACAACTCGTTTTTTTACCGTTCCAAAGACATTGGAGGTTTAAATAAGTCGTTTCGTTAATCAAGGTCTGCGTTCCAATGATCAAAGTTTTGTAAAACATATATTTTTATTCGATTGACAAAGAAAAGCACAAAAAAAATTCTATAATGCAATATTTGCTCTTATCTGATTAATCGATAACGTAATTTGATTAAAAAATGTATTTTTCAGCAAAAAACTCATTTTTATACGTTGCAAAGACATTGGACGTTTAAATAAGTGGTTGTGTTAATCGAGGTTTTCGTTCCAATGCTCAAAGTTTTGTAAAACATACATTTTTATTTAATTTCCAAAAAAAAAAACTAGTTTTAAGCACCGCTGCCGTACAGTATACTCCGTTCGTGTAATTTTCTTACGTTCACGTATATTATATACTGAGCACTCAATTACGCAGTGGTATTATGCTCGTAATAAAGGAGCAGATTGGCGAGTTGGCGTGATACGATCTGGAGCTCGCGTTTGTACAAAAAAATGGATGACCAGCCAAAAACGGTTCGCGTATTTCGCAAGTAACACACCTTCAAAGTTTTCGTATTCGTACACACGTCAAACACCATCGAATGAAAGTTCATTTTTGCTCGTGGTGGTAAGTCATTAACGCGGCTCGCTATCTTTTATCGTCGCTCCCGATTAATTTCACGTTTTAACATATGTAACATGGCTGCTTGTTTTCAACGTTGCTTTGCCATATGCCTTTGCTATACGATCTGCTCGGATTAGACTTTTTGCTCTGATCGTGTATAATAACGTAGCGTGTGGGCGCTCGTGTACGGCCTTTAAGTCAGTTCACCTGGTCATTCGACATCAACATAATGAACAAAAAATTTCGTCGCACCGATACAGCAAAAAAAAAAGAAGAAAAAAAAACAGCATTTTTAAAAATTAACGTTTTTCTGTTTCGTAGAAACATCGGTGTGTAAAAAAAGATAAAAAAATGAAAAAAATATGACAAGAGGAAAGAGAAGGCGACGACCACCGTGAAGACGCGAACCGGTCCATTTATTTCGCTCGAACGACGCGGTTACTATTGATATCTAATACAATATATATCTACGGCTTCTGATCTTTACGTAAAGTTAGTTTTTTTTTCATTTTAGGAGACAAATTCTACGGTTCTACGGAACTGGAACCGTTTGGATCGAATTTATGGTTGTTGACGGATTTCGATTTAACAAATCCATACGATAGCGTAGTTTCTAATATTTTTTTCAACTAAAAATCTTATTCGTTTTAACGATACCGACAAAATTTGTATTCTCGAATAAAATATTCCAAGGATTTGACTCTTTTCAAGCGACGAACTGAAATTTTGGCTCAATTGCTTAGTTAACAAACAAACAAAACTATCAAATTTTCTAAATCCTTTGAAATTTTGACTTTTTGCAACGAACGCACCGATTCCCAATGAAGAATCATCGTCTACCGGATTATCTTCGAAGTCGTATACTAACAAAGTAAAATAAGAGATGACGCTGAAGAGAAATCGATGCCATAGTCATTCCTTTTTTTTTTTTTTTACGTTGTCTGATATTTATTCGCCTTCAGGATGGAGTCGTTTTCGAGCTTGGGGATTAACGTCGATCTCGGCGCGTGCAGACGAGTCGAGAAGTAAGATAGAAACGTGGAAGGAAGAGGGAAGTGACAAGTGTAGTTTCATACACACTTTTATGTCTGTGTGTGTTTGTGTGTGAGGCAGAGATATGAACATTTCTTGCTATACTTCGTAACGCGTGATGCCCTATATGGTGACAGTCGATGACACGTCGTTCGCAGCTTCTTTTCCCGCTTCGTTCCTCAATCGAAAAAAAAGATCGCAAAAGTGTTAGTAAGTGTCAAAATCGAAAAATCCAAATATATTGTCGAAGAAAATATTGTTTGTTTGTAAAAACTTGAAACAATGATCTTCCTCAATGAAAAAAAAAAAGATCCCAAAAGTTTTGAGTGTCAAAATCGAAAAACCGAAATATATTGTCAAAGAAAATATTCTTCGTTCGTAACGATTACTCGAAATAATGATGTTTCTAGAATAGTGAATAAATGAATAAGGAAAATGTTGTAACGGTTAATTCATTGAAAAAAAAGCGATCATAATTCGGGAATAAACAGTGAGGCTTCGTAGGGCCATCAAAATAGTGTTTTGTTTTGTTTTGATAACCCGTTGTTGACAACGAGTGTTTCGTTTTGCGAGACTGGGACCGCGCGAGTCTTCCAGTGTTTACATTTTTTTTCAGTTCTTTCTTCTCCTCGTTCGTCGATCGTGTTTAGGTTTTGTTGTCCGATAATTCGGAAACCTTGACGTTATTGTGCCTGGAAAATGTATCGTTACTATTGGAAATAATTTTTCGGTGAAATTGCGATTCTCGCAAAAGCGAAAAGTTTTGTGACACGGGGCTCGGTTTATTTATTCAACATTGAAATTGTCGTGACAGGAGAAAGGAAGGTAGAAAAAAAAGACTGTGAGAACTGTACTTTTTTTTGTGGCCATGCAAATTAACTCAACGTCGTAAAACCGTGGATCCGAGTCTTTTTCTAAAGATCGTAAACATCAGCCCTGCATTTTATTTTCTTTTTCAATTTCAGTCCTGAATTTTGGCTGCATTTTGATACAAACTTAAAAATCGTACAGTCGAATAAAATCGGAAGAAGAACAATTGAATCAATTATTGTTGCGGATTCTTTGACGAAGAACGAATCCAAAAAAAAAATAAGCTACGTACAGAATTATTGTTCGATTATTTGCAGACCACAGCAAAACACAATGCAAGTTCGTTAGACGAAGCTGGAAAAGTCAAATGATTTTTTTTATTTTTTTGCAATTCCTTTCCTTGCACGTACTTTGATTCAATATACACTGGGTGTTGTGGTTAGATGTCTAGGGACGGCTCGTTACACTCCCTTTTGCCAACCTCTCTCGAGTTATTATGAATCAAGAGCTTTTGCGACATCAACCAACAGCGAATGATGTGCAGTATAAAGATTACGGTTTTCTCACTGTTGCATTTATATTCACTGTATTATTTATATGCCTATATATAAATATATATATATAAATACGTACGAGGGAGCACCTGTCTCTTCGTCCCTGTTTTGCTTCTTCACGCCTCGAGATAAGGCGTGTCATCAGCGATTCTATGGGCGCATCGTCGTTTTGTACTTTTTCTTCGAGTATTTACGCTTATATATCTATATATATAGATATGTGAATATAAAGTCGTGTCATACAGGCGTGAGGGCTTCTGAGGCTCGTTTGATGCCAGCAGGTCTTCTTCTTTTTTTTCTTCAACATATAACGGCAGACGCAGTCTCACTTTTTGTGCCTTTTTTGATTACTCGATATCCAAAAATGGATAATCAATTTCACGACTATTTATTCAACGCTGATAATTGAGAAAATGCCAAATATTGAGAAGAAAAGTTGACGAAGGAAACTCTATCGTCATAGTTCAAAAACCAAAAACAATTCGACAAAAGGATCCAAATATTGGTGAATCGACTGTACGGATGTCAAGAAATCATATTTTCTGTAAAACTGATCTAATTCTCCAAAATATTAAGAAATTCTTTGTGAATCAATGATTTTCACAAAAATATGATTTTTTTGAAGAAAAGAATATCACGAGAAAAAAGGAATCATGGGTAACAAATAAATAAAAATATATTCGGGTCCTAATCGCGAGGGAACGTCGGGATCTTTATTCCTATTCGTTACACTCCTTTTTAAATTATGATGTACTTAGCATACGATTTCTTGGAGACGACGTTGGTTTTTTTTTTTTTATTTTTTTTTTTTGTAATATATCACCGGGACGATGATGACGAGAATGGGAACGATGCGCAACGACGATAATCGTAAATTGGATTATAATTCGCGTAGCCTATAAGTCACGCTCGTCACCTCGAGTGTACAAAATGGCTTGTAGATCCGAGACTCGTATTTATGTATGTAGCTTCGAGTGTAATATATGACTTTGGTTGGAAGTAATGTCAGCAGAACGTGAGGACCAAAGACCCGTGGGCCTTATATTCTTAATTTTCTTTTATTATATTTATATATATATATATATATATAAATTTTTTTTCATAGTCTTATCATTTTTCAATCCCACAATATATTTCTTTTTTTTTCTTCCCTTTTACACCTGTACTTTACTCTTTTTTTTTTTTTATCAACCCTCCTTCCCACATCTGTCTCCCCTTCGTTCCGACTTCGTCACCCCATCCGCCAATTATTTAGTAATTGAATTTATATAAATAAAAATTTGTTCGTGTGTGTGTGTGTGTGTGTGCATAAAAAGAAGAGAAATAAGCCAAGAGTCATCGTTTAAATTATCATTGCCGTTCTCCATATCCTGTCTTCGTCACATTTGTCGTCGGACCATGCTGACAGAATTTTTTTTTCTCCCTTTTTTTCTTCAACCACCTTTTTCTCAAATTGTTTATCGTTTTATCCGTGCATTTCAAGAAACGCGGCATTCGTTATGTCATTTGTCAACTTTCGTCTTTTACGCTATTCGGATATCGTCGTTTTTTTTTTTTTTTTTTTAAATAACAATATGTAATTCAAAAAATGTCAGATTTCAAGTCCGATAAAACGAGCTTTCGTATATTTAAAAATTTCTATATATATTAAAAAAATCTCAACTGCAAAATTGGGTTTGGATGCTTTTCACGCGAAAACCACGGAACCAATTTTGATAAATCTTCCACAGGAATGAAGCCCATGAATAAAAATAGGTTTTAGGCCGTATTGCATTCCGATAAATTATTTATTCAGGGAACGCCAAGCGGAAAACTCAATTTTTCATCATTTTGTTTACTTTAAAATTTCTCATGTTATTAAAAAAAGACTATAAATGAAAAACACTAATTACAAACTTGAAGATGATTCCTCAATGAAAAGAACGAGCGGTGGCTGGGGTTCCAGCTTCGAATGGAAAAAAAGTTAAAGTAATTTTCGTGAATTTGTTCAAATTTTGTAAGAATACTTTAAAAAAAATGTAGAACGATTAATGAAAAGACTTCATATTTCAAAAATTTTCATTGATTATAAAATAGTTAACCTCGATCGAGTTAACAATCTTTTGTCTGACAAATCGTTCGATTATTCGACGAGGTGTATCATAACGAAAAAAAACGCAAGCGCATCAGGTGTCTCCGGGTGAAAATCGATTACGTGTGACGGAAGACAAAGAAAAGGTGTAGGTGAATGTACAGAATAAATTGGATAAATGGGCAACAGCGGTGCATTTTAGCCTCAATAGAATCTCCGAACGAGATAGACCGCTGCGCCGGGAGCAAAAGGAGAGCTCAACGAACGCATTCCGGTAGAGAGTGCGAGACGTAGACTTTTAATAAATAGCTCGAAGCGTGACTCCAATATTTTTGACAAGTTAATCATGACTCCTCTTTCATACGAGCCTCTGATGAGCGTGTGTGTTTGTCGAAGTTTTGCGGCGGCTCGAGCCTGCCTAGCTAATCCCTAGGGAAGATAATTCTTTGGGCTGGAAGATCGAGAGTTCCGGCCGAGCAAAGCGCACGCCGATTCTGGCGATCCATGCCCTTTTATGTCTTTCTTTGATTTAAAGAAAAAAAAAAAAAACAGCTTCACAGTATTTCGGTATAATATCGTAGATGAATCCACAGACAAAGAGCATCGAAGTTATGCAAATGCCACAGTATTTCATCGTCACGAATATACATCTTATAAAACGATCGAGGAGCATCGCGCACGCTATTCTTTCATCTTTTTGTTTTAACGAAAAAGTTACGCGCCGCGTCACGCCGCCATCTTTATTACCTCGTTCGGCGCGTCCCTCGCTCTTCTTCATCCACTTCAATGACTCGACTAAATCGCTCTCTTTCTCTTTTTCTCTCTCTGTTGAGACAACGAGACTATACAAACCTACAGATTACTTCAACAATACAACTTCACTCGATTAATCAACTTCGGATTTCGTTAGGAACTTTGAAGCTTTGAGATTTTTATAAATTCCATTTTTTTACGATTTTTTTAGTTATGGACATTTATTTGACTGAAATAAACATTTCAGACAAATTTTCAATATTCTATCGGGGAATCTGAGTTTCAAGGATAATTATCAAAAGTCGTGATTAAATTCGATCCCAGTTGTTCGTTATCAGAGCAACCTTCCAAGAATTTGGCTTTGATTCCCTTAAAAATTTAGAAGAAATTGATCGGCTCCTGGTATAAGCTCTAAATAAATTTCTACTTTTGTGGCTAAAGTTTACATCACTTTTAACATTCCATCAATTTACGTTACGAAGAGAAACGGAAATTTATATAATTATCATGAAAAATTACATTCTGCAGAGTAAAAATGACCGAACAATAAAATTCATGCCCAGTTGTATACTTGATCGGGCATTTTTAAGCTTTTATTTTTCTGCATGAGATATAAATCATTTAAAAACTATACATATCGTGATAACTACGAAAAAAAAAATTCGACGATTTGAAAATCGAATCTATGTCGTAAAGCCGATCGATGAATGAAATTTAGATTCGCCCTGATATTTGTATATGCATTTAAGGTGGGGGTGTAGCGTAGTAATGGACTTTGCAGGATATACTGATGGGTGCACACGTATAGAGAAGGGAAGATTGAACAAAAGGGTGGGATTAATCCAAATGGTAATCCTCGAGGCGAAGCGTGGTGATGCCTCAGATCGGATGAGTGTACACGGATTCGGGAGTCGGTTCGTCGACTGCGAGTGTGTTTTTACAACGGTTAAAGGAGAAGAGAGAGCGAAATAAAAACTTAGTATTAAAGAGTGACGTATAGATGTGTATATAAAACTTATAACGCGAGCGTCACTTGTTCCGTGTTTGTTCATCTCGTTTGATCTGAGTTCGGGAGGGGGTTTTTGCATGCGCTTCATTTGATATATTTATTCGGTAGAGGGGGGGCATGGAGATTCGGGAGGTAGAAGAAATATCGAAATAAAAAAAACGACATTTCTTCTCTTCCCCCTCAGATTAAACGTTCTGCCAAATTCCTCCGGTTCCTCGATTGGCGAACAGGAAAAATTCCTTTTTTCTGCACCAGGTGAAAGATTGAACCTCGTGAGGGGAGAAGATAAAAAATAAAAAAAAATCAAGAAAAAATAGCGAAGAAAAGAGATCGCGGTGAATGTAAGGCACATCGTGTGTCTCAGTGACGTGTGAAATATTTGAGGTACCGGTAATGAGGTAGTGTTCACAAAAGGGCCCCCCGATAAAAAGACAGAGAGAGGGATTTTTGTGCAGAACCACCACACCGACCATTCGTCGGCAGCCACTGTCATTTGTTCTCCAGGGATTCGGAGCGATTTGTCCGCTGGTCCGACACTCAAACACCGATATATGCCTTTTTCTATATATCTATATATATAAACGTATAATAGGTACAGTCGCAATGGCTCAACCGAGTACCTATATATTCACCTTTCTTCGCCTTCTTTTGTGTTACCATTTCCCATATATCTAACTCGTAGATATATATATATGAATTGTGGCGAATGATGCTGTGCTCACGTCAAAACAGTATTGTCCTGTGCTAACGACTCCTCATCTATCTTGAGAAGCAACACAGAACTTATGCTCTCGTCCAGTTCTCACATCGACAATCATCTTCTTGCCAATATATACGTATATATATGTATATACTTTATTGTGTCTGTCGTTCTCTTAATATATATTTTGTCACTTTCCCAACACCGCAGGATAAGATCTTTAATTAGACTCTGATGAAAACAATCCGTGCTGTGTGGTTTTATTGTTTTCGAAATAAATGCACAACGTCGTTAATTGGATTTCATCAGTGAGGAAAAATTTCGTTGCATCAACAAAATTCACTTCGGTGGACGAAAATGTGATCAATTTAACTTTTTTTTTTGTTGAATCGCGGATCTACATTTGATCCAACGAAAAATAGTTCAATTGACAACATTTGTGTTCAACACAATGAGTTTTGTCTACGAAAATGTTCGCCTCAGTGATGAGATTAAATAATTTGTCAAGTAGGGGTGTATCGTTTTTTTTTTTTTCAAGTTTGACAGCTGTCAAATGGTCCAGTGAAATCGTCATGTTTGGGTCATTCATAATTCGTCACGCGTAAATTTAACAGTAACTACGAATAATTACTGTTGTAATTACTGATTATAATTAACAGGAACTATTCGATCGATAAATACATTTTTTGTTTGTTTTTTTGTTACAAAAAAAATGAATAAAAAATAACGCCACCTACAATGAGTCATTCTCGTTGTCCACACTCCGGAATAAAAGTTTTCTGTAATTACAAGTCTCGATTTATACATTCGCGAGGCGAATATGTCGAGTTGTCGTTGCCCCGGGGTCATTAGAACCCGAGAACACGAGGAGAGAAGGAAACGGGGGAGGGGGGGGGGGCTCACGTGCGAATTTATCGTAATTTTATGTATGATACAATCAGTGTGCGTTGGTCGCGCGTGGTTGCCGAGAGCTTCGATGAAACAAAATAAGAAAATGTTAAGAAATGAATGAAATAAAGAAAAAAACATTGGATGGAATATAATTCACGTCACTTTTACCAGTGTACGCGTCTAATGTATTTTATATTTTATTGATACGTTTGCAAGGAATATCAGAATCAATGCCGCAAATGATTTCTCTATCAAGATTCCATTTAAATGGTTCTCGTAGCAAAGTTAATATTGTCATTAATCAGTGACGTCATTATTCAAGAACTCTCGGGGGTCTCGATTAATTATCGTCGAAGACTCAATAAACGAACTTAGTCACCAAGATATAAAAAAAAAAGTAAAAAAAATACACAGAGTTACCTCAATTAATTTCAAGCCTTTCCAAATCATAGTATTTTTTTCTTAATTAAGATCTCAATTATTTTATATCTCATTTATAGAATAATGAATAATAAAAAAACATAAATTCCTTTCGGATCCCACGATATGACGAAATATTGAATTAGAATGTCCTTTTTTTCATGCCAAAGTCTTCTACTTCTCGATGTACCGGTTTTATGTCATAAAGGCTGCCACCACGTTGTGCACAGATAAAAAACACGTGGAACAATGTGTATAAATATCTTTTTCTACCAGAAGTGTGACTAATTGACACGCGAGAGAGAAAGAGAACGAAGTGAGAGTAAGCAAGAGAGAGAGAGAGAGAGAGAGAGAGAGAGAGAGAGAGAGAGAGAACCGATGTGAGAGCTTCGGAGATATCACTTTGGCTGCCTGTTCAGGCTTAATCTAGGAAGCGCGACGTCACATTATACTTTGTAATGACCAAAGTCGGTGGTGGCAGCAGCGAGTTGGCTGATCCACCGGCGTAAGGCAACGGGTCATTGTAACGGTTTAAATTACTGGCAAAGAAAGAAAAATCAAATAAATGAGAAAAAGCAAAGCGATGGCATCGTTTTCGTTGGAAAAGGAAGGTCGAATTGAAAAAATTGATAAAACTCAAAATTAAATACGTGTGGATATTTGTGAGTAAATATGAAGTGAAAGATCGAGAGGGTTGACGCCCACCCTCGCACCCACAGACCCTGTGCTCTTGGCGTCAAGTTTGTTTCCGTTGGATAAGAGAATGCTTTTTTTTTGTTCCCTTCTCTCTTTTTTTTCATCCTGTCTGGCACGTTACCTCGTGTTACTACTTCGCGAGCTCTTAAAACCGATATAAACGTCGACGAATACACACGGGAGGATTGGAGAGAGTGGAAAAGACAAAAAAGAGAGAAACGAGGGGTTGGGCCTTGACTCTTTTTCGATACTCCAAAGAGAGAGCGATCTCGAGATATAATATTGTGCTTTATAGACCGAAGGAAATGCGCAAGTGGTGCTGATGTATATACACACAAACTCGCGAGTTTATGCTGCCATTATTTTTCTCAAGACTTCCTATACGTGCATCCACGATCCGGATAAACGTCAACCCCACCCACCAGCAAAGAGAAAACAAAGAAAAAAATAAATGCAAGGAAGAAAGAAACGTTTGCACTTGAGAAGAGTGTCACTTGTCTTCCGCGAAGCTCTCGACACAGCCGAGACGTAACATCCCTTCTGTACCCTATTCTTGAATATTCTTCGTCTCAACCCTCTAGAGAATCTGAGAAAATTCATACATCCGTAAAAAATAGCTACGAGTCGAAAAATCATGAAAAAATAATATTAAAAAACTAAAATAAATAAATTTAATTTAAAAAATGTATTCAATTCTTTATTTACTCAAATTAATTTGAATGAAATAATTTTTTTAAACGATTCATTTATTTTAATTAATGAGTTTAATTAATAATAAAGCTCGATGCTAAAAATTTGCAAATTTTACACCATTTTTCGACTTGATACGATGTTGCATAGAAATCATTTTGATTTCAGGCAAAAAATTTGATTTTGATTGAGGCAAAAAAAAAAATAAGGCAGAAATTCTAAATCCCTTTGGCTTTCAACCCCATGGACCAAATTTTTAGTGTATCGCGCCTTTTTTTTCTTTCAGCCTCCCTTAAATTCTCGCTTCTAGCGCGTGCTTCAGATCTCACGAGCCCGACTGGGTGAGCTCTCAAAGCCTCGGAGTTCACCACTTCAATGTGTACTTTTTCAATGTATATATACGCCTACAGCATACAACCTATTTTCCAGGACAGATGTAAACTTTTCGCTCTCTTTTCACCTCTTCCTCTCCGTCGATCTGTCTTTACGCCACTGCAGTATCGACAACACACATTCGTCTCCTCGTCACATGTGTCTCTCCATCCCCTGGACCAGACTACCAGTCAATCTATATATTCTCCCAATCCTTCACTCCTCCCTTCGTTTCTTCGATTGCGAGAGCCCGAACCCTCTTCAATCTGCAGTCAATTGTTTCCAGCTAAACTGTTTGCTTTTCAGAGTTGTACCCCCTCAACTCTCTCTCTCTCTCTCTCTCTCTCTCTCTCTCTCTCTCTCTCTCTCTCTCTCTCTCTCTCTCTCTCTCTCTCTCTCTCTCTCTCTCTCTCTCTCTCTTTCTCTCCCTCTCTTTTTCCTTCTCTGGAGAATCCCTATCGACATACATACAAAAAGTTTATCCAGCATCAATGTAACACGCATTACACACCCCTTCGAACCTTTTTTAAACGTGCTTTTCGTCTCGTTACGTTTTTTCATCCATTATTTAACTTTAAAGAACCTCCGACCCATCAAACCGTCCATCAGTGTATCACGTGTCGTCAAAATAATGTACAGAGTCTCTCGAAAATATCTATCCGATCAATTTAATCAGTTAAATATTGAGACTAGAGAGTCCAATTGATAAAATACCTCAAGTTCCAAGCGAATATCGAGAAGAAGAAGTTTTGAAATAAGACAAAGGCTTTGTAATGATCAGGATGATCGGTTTTTCATGTTTCGAACGATTAATCACCGGTGTACGTGTGGGTGGAAAGACAGAGAGACATAAATCGAAAGTCACCCCTTCGAGTGAACGGCTTAATCATAAAACAATCACGTGGCAGTGACGGTGGTCACATCGAATTTTATATTATCCTGTACATAACAAACTTATGTATTTCTATGTATATATATATTTATATATATATATATATATGTGTACATAATATAAGAGCTCCGAGAGGTGATCGAGTCTCGCTGAACGCGATGAGGCAAACGAGTCGAAGGCTCAAAGGCACTCGATCCTCTTACTCTCTCTTGTAACCAACGCTCGCTCTCTTTCTGCTCTTTCCTTTTCCCGTCTTTCGTTTTTCTCTCTCTCTCTCTCTCTCTCTCTCTCTCTCTCTCTCTCTCTCTATCTCTCGTTTCTATATACGTATACAATGTGCTAAATCATTCTCAGGTCATTTGTTAACCGGTACCAGCCACGTCCTCACCGGTGTAAGTATCTCAACAGGCGATTGCCTCTAGCCCAACAACCAGCAGCTAAACCCAACAATCGACTATCTCTATACATGATACACATATACTATTTTTACATAACATTATAATAAACCATATTTAGCTGAATACAGAGCGCCTCAAACACGAACAATCTCAATATATACACTGAGAAAAAAAAATTGTTGAACCTACAAAATTTATTTTGTTGCACAAAAATATAATCATTTCAACTATTTTTTTGGTGAATCGAATGATGTAGATCCGCGATTTAACAAAAAATAGTTACATTGACCATATTTTCGTCCAACAAAATGAATTTTGTTCGTTCATAGCAAAAAAATTCTCAGTTAAAATATAAATAAATATAAATAAATATAAATATAAATATTATTCCATATATTTATTATATTTATTATATTTATTATATTTATTATTTATATATAAATAAAAATATAAGTGAAATAGTTCATGGTACACCATTAACCAGAAATATCGTGAAATTATGATGGAAATGGACTACTTCGCGGACTCATTTCTCTGCAACGATGAATCGTCCATTCGACATTATTGATTAGTGACGAATAGACAGATCGAGCGTTATCTCTCGCCAGTCTCCTTTCTCCTTATCAATGCGTCAGATTTACGATCGCAATTAAATCATGGTAAACATCTGCTAGTTTATGATTTTTACCGAATTTATCTAGACCACCTGAAGATCGAGGTCCACTTTTGCGTTAACCTGTATTCGATTGAGAAAAAAAAACGAAAAGAACTACTAAATCCACAATTTGGCCACGCGCGTTCACCTTGCAACTTCTTTTATTCCGAATGGTACTGATAGAATCGTTCACTAAAAAGTATAAATCACCATCCATAGCGAGGAATGAAATCTTCGTTACAATGAAAGGATCTATGTGATGAAAAAAGGGAGGGAGGGAGAGAGGGAGAAATAAAGATTCGAGCGTTCTGGAGCAGTATCGATTTCGCCGAAGAAATCGGAGAGATCTTATATATTATACGGTGGATCAATCGGTTGAGAAACGAGTCGAGAGTGAACGAGAGATAGACAAAGGTTCCCCATGTACGTTATAAAGCAGAAGAAAAAAAAAGGAAATATTGGAGAACTTTGGAAACTCTGAGCAGGGAGGTCGTTTGAAAAAAGAAGAAGACGAGAAAAAAATAGAAATGAGGCTACACGAAGAGACTTTAAGGAGCCTTTTCGTTTTTTCGATCGTGTCTCGGTCTTTTTCTTTTTCATGCTTTCCTCTCACTATACGAAGAAGATCCTCTTCGCTATCTCCAGAGATCTTTCGAATTTCTTGAAAAAAAAAAAAAAAAAAAAAAAAACAACAACGCAGCATCTCGATGTCGTTCCATTCATGGTCGAGAAATTCTTCGTCCTAGTGGATGAGCAGAGGCTCCGAGGAACGATGTCCTTGGCTGATTTTTTGGGGTTTGTCAAGAGTAAAACCGCGTCTACGGGAGCAACTACGGAAGAGATTTTTGTGGATATGTGCCGTGATCCTCGCTGCTAACCGTCACGTGGTCAGATTGTCAGCTGGTTAATTAAGCGTGAAACAAGCGCGCGGGGTAGCCGTATACTATGCGGTTGAGGGTAAAACGGTACACATCCCCCCGAAGGCATCGTGGAACAGAGACGAAAAATCAAGAGGCCCGAGAAGAAGAAGAAGAAGAAGAAGAGAAAGGAGGAGAAGAATAAAAAAAGAGGGAAAAAAGCGAAAAAGAGGGAAACAAGAAGAGTATGGGGTTTGGAAAAGACACGAAATAGCGCGGTGACCGCACTAGGACATTCGATACACCCTCGCGTCGTCAACGGACTGTCTCCGATTATTCACTAACCACCACCATCGAGTGCAACCTTTATACAACCTTATACACCAAACGATCATTTTCTTTAGGTGTATGTCTCCTTACATACACATTTGGACACAAACTCGACACATAAATGATGCGTTGAGGTAGTTCTGTTTGTTTTTCAGTTTTTCTCACATACAAAATGGTTTGAGGGCATAAGTTAATGAAGAAAAGTTGTTGTTAATTGACTAAAGAACAACATGCTCCAAATTCAAGGTCATCCAAGGTAATTTGTACTCGCTGTATCATTACAAAAATTGCCAACATTTTTTTCTTTAGATTTTTTTGAAAAACTCAATGTTGCTTCTTCGATGTTGCATGAAAATGTATGCAAAGTTTTAGAAGGCTTCAACATGTAGGAGCCAAAATATTTGTTGATGAAAATGTAACTTTTAACACGATCTCTTCTGAGGGACTACCGAAAATTGTGATTTTTACCAATAAATGTCTGAACGTTCGGCTAGGTGAAACCTTCTAAAATTAATCACACACGTGCACATGACATCAAAGAAGGTTTATCCAAATTTTCAACAAAATCTTAAGAAAGCGATATAACGATAGAACCACCTTAAGTAGAAAAAGGCCACATTCTCGAGCTTTTTAACCTTCTAAATGACGTTAGTCACGCCCTTTTGCTACTTCATAGTCAACTAATGCGTTTCTTTGGAGTCGCGTATTCGGATGGTCGAAGGAGTAATACCTGTGCTTTATTTTTTTTCCCCCCTCCTCCTCCTCCTACCCCCCTCCCCTTCCCATAGATCTCGATTCTCCGCGATGAAGCTGCGCGAGAGCAGCAGGAGCAGCAGCCCAGTCTCTTTCACTTCTGAAATCGGACACCACACACGAGATCTTGGTATACCGTTCACCGGGAACTTTATATACGACACAGGTGCGTATACTCACCGGGCTACATAATACATCGTTCGTAATATATAGCTATATATAAATATTATTTTATATAGTGAGACGATCGAAGTAAGAAGATCTAAGCCACAGGATATCTTATAAATTAGGCAGTATACGCAGCTCGATATAATAATGCGGCGGAATCATTGAAAAATTATTGGAACGTGAAAATAATGGAATTTGATAAATCAGGTTATAAAATTCCGTCGACATGTATGTATCCTTCGTGTCGAGTACGAATGAAATGTGCGTACAGGTGGGCGTGGAAAAAACACAATATTGTTAAAATACAAATGATAAATATTTACTGTGTCCTTAATGGATACGAGTTCCCGTTAATCGCGTCGTTTTCTTTCTCCCTCGATTTCACCGACGCTTTGATAACTCTTCTTTACGAGGCAAACTAGTCAATGACACGAGATATACCGAGCGAGAGAATCGACAGGGATACATTCCCCGTTGACAAATCGATATGTTGGATGAATTAGTACTTCGTGGTCCGACAATGTGTTTCCATGTATGTCTATAGTCTCGTTATTATTTTTATATTGAGCCCACAACCCTCCTCCGAGGCAATACAGTCGATTTTCTACTATTGCCACACGAGACAGAGAACCAGCAAGAAATGTGTCGATGGGATGCTGTGGGGGAACCCCCGCGGCGATGGCGTGAAAACAGTCACGCAACCCTCCGTCAATGTGTCTCTGTAACCACCCCAATTTTTTTTTTCTCGTATCAATGCACGTACACACTTTTTCTCTCTCTCTCTCTCTGTATATACGTTCGTTTCGCAAGCAAAGACGATAGAGTTCAGAAAACAAAAAGCTAGCACGGAAACAAGTGACAGCTGCCCCTCATAAGTTCCTGGGACACGCACGTCAATTACCCACTTGATGTTTTTTTCTCTTCTCATCTCTCCCCTCCACGTTTTCCAAACGATTTCTCATACCTCTCGCTGTCGCCATCTTCCTCTACAGAAACGCTTTATATACAACTATATTTACGCGCATCTACCCCCCGAGTGTCCATCCCAGTAGTTCATTGATTCTCCTCGTGCTAATTATCTTTTTCTCGCTCTCCTTTCCATCAGGTTCCTTTGAACGCTCTACCGGGATCGCATTTCGTCTCGAACGATCAAACCACTCGATTCGCCGTGTGTCAGACAGAAATAAATAATAAAAAGTGCGAAAGAGACGGCTATATAGTCATAGAGCCGGGAACATGCTCGACGTCTACGAGAGGAATATGAGTTCTGATCCAAAGACCCGATCCGCATAGCCACACTATGAATCCGGTAATCCATCACTAAGAGTACACACACAATGCGTCGAGTGAATAACGAAATAAGAGTATATATATGTATATATAACGTAATATAATGTAATATGGGAGAAAAACGTGGAAGAAATGGGCCTGCGGGGTCAAGAGAAAGAGAAAGAGAAAGAGAGAGAGAGAGCAGGTGTCATGGAATCGTCCTGTGGCCACACCACACTAATGATCCTGGACAAGCCAACGTAGAAATTAATCATCGCCTTTGTCTTCGCGGATCCCGCCCCCCCCCCCCCCTCTCCTCCTTTCATTCTTATACGCGCATTAGTTCATTTTTCGGGGTTCACTCTATCTCACTCTTCGAATTTGAAGCTCCAAATATAAAAGAGACGAGGGAGACTCGCGTGTTATGTGTCCAGCATGAGATCCGAGTCCTTCTGGTTTCATATCGTCGGAGAATCAGAAGCCTAGTTTTTTTTTTTTAACTTTATATCTGTTTTTTTTCCGTCGTAGTTGCGGTTACGATCTGGCCATAGTTTCTATCAGAGTTCTTGATTAATCGTTAGAAAAAAAAAGAATCTTCATTATGGAATAATTTGTTTTACTGGAGAACGTCGGTCGACGCTGCTGCGGCTTCACGTAAATCACTGGACAACATTGTTCCGCGCATATCGACGGAATACCAAGAGAAATTATTGAGTTGACGTTACATATATAGCGATTTATTCAAACGGCAAAATCTCACGAATGATTCTCGTCTTGCAGCTGTTGTTGTGACGCCGTCACATCATATTCTTCATTTCTTGTCGGATTCCCAATAAGACCTTTTAATCGGAATGACAAACACAATGTTTTAAGTTTTTTTTATAATTTTAATCTTGTCCCCTTTGCTCTTCTATGATCCGAACCGCTAGTCTCGCGGATTGCAGAAAAACACCGCGTGACCGGAATGACATTTGCCGCAAGCTGTCACTTTGCACTTGCGTGGAAACGAGGCCTACGCTCGTGTTTAAGGTCATCATCATTCAACAACTCGTGTCATTGAATCAGTGACAACCTCAACGTCGTTTTGCTCTCGAGGTTCCTCGAGAGTTGCAAATTAAATAAAAATAATCAAACTTTCTCAGCTTCGATTTTTTGCCATTTTTGTATACCCGATCAAATAATCGACTTGTTTAAATGTATTAATTGCTTTGGAAAAAAATGATATAAATTGCCAAATAATTTATCCATAAAGGATAGAAAAGGTTTTTTTCTTTAATTTTCCCTAAATACGCGACTAAATAAATCTGAAAAATCTTAGTGACGAATATGAAGCGAAACAAACTACGTTTCGTATTCTCTACGATGGTTTCAACCTCGAACAGTTGATATACACTATGCTTTTCGTGTAATATACTGCGGACTGGTGAAGTCAGGATTTCCCGCAAGGATCAAGAGCCTTGTGTGGAAAATCGGAGGCGGCTTCATCCCCTTTATCCCCACAAAAACGTATATATTTATATACATATATATATATATAAACGTACGTGTACGAAGTAGTTGGATGATGGTACGTGTGCACAAACGCAGATGTGAAATCTCGTATGCTTTTCGGTACAACATATAGAGCTATATAGAGAGGAGAAGAAGAAGAAGAGGGCACCAGGAGATTGCTCCAGGGCTTTTGGGGTTGGGCATATTGAATAACTCGTTCGCTGGACCGCGAAAATATACCGCGAGGCGGGCTCTCTGTGCGCGCATGGATTTTCGTCTCTCTTTGCCTCTCTCTCTCTTTCTCTCTGCTCTTTCTCCCTGTATGTGTGTGTGTGTGTGTGTGTGCAGAAAGCAGACTTGGTCGTCACTTCATAACCCTCTTCCTCTCTATCCGTTTTCGAGGCTGGTTCGCCAGGCAGAAGCTTTAACCCAAGTCTTAGCAACGACGTGCGGAAAAGGATCTCTGCAGGATCCTCTAGATTGAACTCTCCATCTCTCTCTCTCTCTTACTATCCACCTTCTTACTCCTTCTCCAACATCTACTCTTGAACACCGTGTATTTTCTATATATACACGAAGCAGTAAACCAACCCTCGTTTCCAACAACGGCCAAAGCAGAAACGTAGCGTTCATGCATCGCCCTCAAGACGTACGAGAGAAAACCTCCTGAGCGCGGCGCTCAGCCTTCCCGAATTACCTTTACGTGCTCTTACCAAAATGTGGCACGATTCCAGAACTTCGAGCTCAAAAAATTCATAGATATACCATCAGATTGAATTAAAAAATACAAAACCATCGATACGAGTGTCGTGTTAATTTAATATTGAACAGAGTCTCAATTCTGACACTTTGACCCTAAACTTCATCAAAAATCTTAATTCATTATTCTACAAAGTATCAGCAGAAAATCCAACGATGATTCAACATCAAACAAACTTTCAGTTTATCTCAAAAATGTATTTGGAATCCCTATTTAAACAAGTTTTCCTCCATGCTATCGATTGCTACGTAGAAATAAAATCAGGAACTGGAAAGTGATGAAACGGCGATTGGATCATTAGATCGCGAATTATATTCCATGCATCAGCTGCATATTCGTATGTGAAATACGAACACACCCACACACACACACACGTGTTCACATACATAAATGTGTTATATACCCGAGGTCTGAAAACTCGGAAATATGGGATTCTGTTGACTATTATCGGGTAAAGGATGATCGTTAATATAGTTTGAGAAAGTGATAATGACGCGAGTACCATATCGAGAGGCTGTGATATTTGCCTTCAAGATCGTTCGTTCTCTAGGCGCAAACGCCGACCTAATCATAATATGGCGTAGATATATCGAGTGAAGCATCGATTTTCTTGGACCTCATCTTTACTCACCCACTAAACATCCATATGCACATTAAGCTCTGCACACACACATATATATATGTAGATTTATATATTTTAAAATATAGATATGATCGTGCCTTGAAATTAAACGGGAGCTCGGGCGTTCGCCAAGTTACGATATATCGAACGGTCAGAACGATACTCGCGTCGGTTAACGATACATCAATTATCCAAGCAAAGTATTTATATACCAAGTATATTTATAGATAGATCGAGAACGATCCTCAATGCGATGATTATTAACGAGTTTATTGGGACGATCGTAATTGCAGAATAATCGTGCATGGGTTCTTCCTACTTTCGATCAGCTGAAAACACGAATTTATTGCTGGAAACGATGATTTTTTCATGATTTGATATTTCATTGATTATTCAGCTAGAAGTGAACATTGAAAAATGAAGTGCTGCCGATTTTAAGCCAGTTATTTCGAGAGGGGATTCATTGTTGACGACAAATTATTTATTGGGCAGTCCCATTAAAAAAAAAAAAAGCTGCGATTCACTTGCATCGAGGTGTGAAAAGAGCGGGAAAAACCCGTGGATATAATGAGTCCTGAAAAATTCATTTACTACGACCGTGGTGATGGTTCTTGCTGGGTTTTTCCGCTGTTGTAAATCAAACAAGTCCTCGGAAGTGCGAAAAACAGAGAGAGAAAGAGAGAGAGGCAGAGAGTTTTAGGTGCTGGTGCGCCAAGAGTCCCTTCCAGGGCGCACTTTCGAACCTCCAACGCATTTATTTGCCCATATTGACCGGAAGAAAAGTCCGAAATTTGTCACCAACAGATTTGGTTGCCTACAGCTGAGCATTATGGGGGCGAAGCACATAATGACCTTTCGATATTGCTTTCTATGCACACAACTGACTGGAGAGGTGCGAAGCGCAGGAACTACAAAACATTCAACAATATAGCCACCAGCTCGATACCTGCAGCGACCAAAAGTTTGTCTATTGGTTTTTGTGTCTATCGAAGAAACTTCGAGAGGAGGAACACGAAGAATGTATTATGTAGTTGGTAATAGATTCGAAGCATTGCCTCTTCAGAAATAAAAGTACAGGAGTGTGACTCTGGGAAGGATGATCAATTGAACGACAGGTGGTCACTTGGTTTGTTTAAAGTTGTCGCATTTCGCTTATAAAAAAAAGCTCCATGTTCAATTTTTAAGGTAGTTCTGTCGTGACATTCGATGTCGAAAAATTGTTTTTCAGTTTTTCTCACATACTAAATGGTTTGCGGGCATAAGTTAATAAAGAAAAGTTGTTGCTAATTGACTAAAGAACAACATACTCCAAATTCAAGGTCATCCAAGGTAATATGGACTTGCTGTATAATTACAAAAATTGCCAACATTTTTTTCTTTAGACTTTTTTGGAAAACTAAATGTAGCTTCTTTAATGTTGCATTAAAATGTATGCAAAGTTTTAGAAGGCTTCACCATGTAGGCGCCAAAATATTTATTGTTGAAAATGTAACTTTTAACACGAGCTGTTACGAGAGACTAGCAAAAATTGTGATTTTTAAAAATTGTGACATTAAAGAAGATTTATCCAAATTTTCAACAAAATCTTAAGAAAGGAAATATGACGATAGAACTTCCTTAAAGTCATTAGAAATTTCTCACATACGAGAAAAAAAAATCATTCAATGAAATAATCCACTTTAAAAACTTTGACGGACAGTCACCATGAATTAAATTCCAAATAACTTGAATCGCCGAAATGATTGTGACAAGCATTTAATACGCCATCGAGTATATCCGGTGGAACTTGTTTGTTTTTTGATCGACTCGAAATTTATCCCGGACGTCCGCACACCAAAGAGAATTTGTAGCTCGTACGTGCATCAGTGTTGACGGTACAGAACAATTGATTTGAGGAAAAATATAAAATAGGACGAGGGATGAGAAGATGAATGAAATTCGAGGAGACGAGAATATAAAGAGAAAGAGAAAAAGAGAGAGTTTTGTAGCGCGAAATACGATTTGAGATACGTAATTCGAAAATCGAGAGAGAATGCCAGCAAAACTGTTATCTCGCTCTTGCTCTCTTCCGAGGCATCCAGAAGCGCCCCCAGCAGCTACAGCAGCAACGGGACATCAACGTCCGACCCTCCGTCGGACGTAGAAATGAAATTATGCGACCCCCGTCGTCGACCATTTCTCATCTTTCTCTCTTTCTCTCTCTCTCTCTCTCTCTATCTTTCTCTCTCTCTGTCAAACTATCATCATAGTGGTGACTTTAGAACGCGTTATTCTTGCTCTATATATATGTATATAAATATATATAAAAATATACAGTGATATATTTATATTGTATGGTTCTCCGATGCTCCAGGGGCTATCAACGGGGCACAAAGGCCTTCTCTCATTTCGTTGAGGACACGATACAAAACGCACACTCACACCACCCTAAAGAGGGCATACAAGACCCCCAACAACCTCGTGATTATCGCTAAAGGGCGAAACCTAAACCGCTAAACGTTTTGCTATTAACTTTCATTAAACGCTCCTTTTGAAGACCCATAAACTTTAACCCTTTGACCCAACTCTCGAGTGAACTTTTTATTCAAGTCTTTGCAACATTCCTCGAAAGAACAAACAAACTAAACGGAAACTAATAGTTTCCTTTCTTATTTTGGGAATCTTCAATTTATTTGTCCATCTCTTGGCATTTTCTTCCAAATCTTTGAGTTAATCAAAAAGAAATTTATCATTTTTTACAAAATTTGATTCTGACATCGTCTCAAATCCATGAAACGTTATTGCGATTTAGTTTTTCTATAATTGAACTAATGGAATTAATGGATAGGACAAAAAATTGAAATTTTTCATGTCTCAGCATCCACTTTGATGTGAACGTGATTTTTTTTACGAAAGAACAGGAAAAAACAGATGAAATGTATTTTTAAAAAAATGTCGAAACGAAATCTCGTACCGGGCGATGCATTGTTCAATTCTAACCGTACGAGTCGACTGTTAAAAAGTTGCAAGGGAAAAGAAAGAAAAACAAACTTTTTGAAGCGATGCTGAGGGAAGCGACGAGTATGACGACGAGAGTACCGAGGAAAATTGAATTTTCCTACGCATGCGACGAACCTTTTGCGAGTAAAACAATACGAAACTCTCTCATTCTCTCTCTTTTTTCTCATTCGTTCATATACTACTTTGGAGAACGTTAGTTCGTGTACACATGTGGTCGCCATTGTTCTCGATCCTCGAGTCCTTGGGTGTGACTTTTCTATGGACATATTTTATAAATTCCGTCGTTGCCGGACCAGAGTCCATTGTGAGCAAACGAAAAAACGTTTGGGCGTGTAGCGGGAAAAGCTCATCAAACAAATGACAGTGGAGAAGAGAAAAGTGTTGGAGAAAAAATTTGAATGATGAAACAAAAGATTTTTTTCATTGAGTTTTGTTTTTTTTTTTTTTTTATTGCGTTAAACATTACGTGGTTTTTTTTTCTTCTTTTTTTTTGACAGGTGCTTAATATTGCTAATTTTAATGTTTCGTCACATGATCGTAATCGGAAGTGAAGCGATCGAAAAACGGTCGTGAGATTTTCGAGCTCAAATTCTACGTCCGTAGTAATCATCAAATCTTTTTTACAAATATAGTGATGACATTTATCAAAAATGATTAAGAAGTTGATCACTTTTTCATCATTTTCTCCATTTAAAATTGGCTCCAAATTCCTAAAACTGTTTTTCGATCGATAATTTTGTTTTTTTTTCTGCTGAATTATCATCCGAATGGCATCGAGTTGAAGTCGAAGCCCATCAGTAAATTTTTTTTCAGGGGATTTGAACATCGTGCAACGATTTACAGAATGAAAAAAGAATGGATACAAACAAACTTTATAGATTCGTTCAATAAGAATAATAGAATAATATCACAAAATAATATATAAATATATAAAAATATGCGCGCGCGCGTGTGAGAAGGTTGAAAACTTATGTATCTAGGGTGGAATAATTGGTGGATGGAGTATTATATATAAAAATATATAATATGACGAAATTGTTATAGAAATCGTGTACGTACATCGAGATTGGTGGGGAAAATAGCCGTCGGCAGGAAAGGTTTAAATAATCCACCGCGAACGCACATTAATAATAGGAGACGCGTCGGGGTCTCGGCGGCGCATAAATAAAAAATATACAATGTAACAAAAAAAATATTCGCAATTAACATCTGTACTAAAATTTAATTCTCGCCCTCTCTCTTTATCTCTCTCTCTCTCTCTCTCTTCCTTCGCACTTTCTCTCTTTTTCTCTTCCGTTTCACTATACATAAAAAAAATAGTTCTTCGCACGGAGCATATAAATTTCCATCACGTATCCCCGATTCTCGACACTTATGATAAAATCCCTTGAAGATAAAGCGCGTAAATTCGTACGCGAATGTATTTTCACGCCCAAGGATGGAAAAATCCCCCCGAATCATGGATGACATCGTGATCCTCATCATCGTAATCATCACAAGGTAAATCAACGTCGTCGACGTACCTGTTCTTAGCAGCAGCGGCGCGATCTCTCTGTCTACGATTTTTGAACCAATTGCCAACTTGGGTGGGTGTGAGTCCGGTGGCAGCGGCAAGTTCTCTCTTCTTGCCGGGATTCGGATAAGGATCCTGGAGGTACCATTCTCTCAATAGGCTTCGAGTTCTTTCCTTGAAGCAGTGGGTCTTTTGTTCACCGTCCCAGATTGTTCTTGGCAGTGGAAATTTCTTGCGAACACGATATTTGTCAACTGGTCCGAGCGGTCGACCGCGTAATTTTTCGGCTTCGGAATAATGCGCCTCGAGCCACATTGCTTGTAATTTGCCGTGGGAATCTTTCGTGAACTTGTGCCTCTCGAGAATCGCGTACAATTCCCGATAATGCCCCGAGTGAAAAGCCACTATCGCCCTCGCTCTTAAAACAGCCTCGCTTTGATTAAGCTCTTGTATATTCGGATGCGCCACTGGCAAACTCCAAAGAAACCTCGCTAGCCTCTCAATGTCACCACTCTCTTCAAGGGTTTCGCAAACCGTCGCTACTTGACCAACCGTGAATGACAGCGTTGGCAGGGCAAACACAGGTGCCGGTACTATCGGACCATTGGCACTTGGAACCGCTGATGCGGTACCAGCTGGAGCTACCGCTGACATTCTTTTTCAAAACTTCCCAACACCAGCCACCCTCCTCCTCTCAGCTTCCTCCGTCGTCCTGGCTCTGTGTCTCCAACGGGGGATTCCAATCGGCTGTGCTAATTTTTGTGTTACTTCGGAAAAGTGATATCCGTTGCGCTCCTGCCGCCGGAAAAGTTGCCGCACTGTTTTCCCGTCCTCGCTGCTGATTCGGCGGAATAAAAACGAAAGTAACTCAAACGCGAGACGGCATCGAAATCGCCTTCTCCGCAATCCCCGTAAAGATCCTTGGATCGCCGACAACAATATCGAAAGCGAGCAACGAGCCGCTACTACGAAGAAACTCCACTTTGTACTTGCTCCTCGAGCTGGTCATCTCATAGCCGTCGATTAAGTTTTCCCTTCTCGCCACGAACGAACAAAAACAAACAACGAAACCGCGAATTGTCGCTCTTTTTTCGATATTAAAAACACTCGCGAATCCACTAAAAACGCACTGCAGCTCCTGAATCAAAGGAATTACTTATGAAATCAAAACGAATTTTGAAAAAACTGCTAATCGTCCAACTGCTGCTGGACGACGTCCCAGAATCGGCAGATTTGTTTTTCTTCAGCTCACGATTCAATCGGAACACAATGTTTGACAACAACACTATGACCACGACAGCTCAGCTTGTCCCTGTTACTAATCCTCCAGGATCATGACCGATTATTCTTCGATATCCACAGGCCGTTGCCATTCACTAGTGGTAACTTAAGCCGTCAATCCGAGAAATTGATTATCCTGATTATTGAGTACGTTGGGTATGATTTGACGAAGTATACTGCTCGGTAGTGTCGTCCCTGGAGAGATTAATTCACAGCCAGCCAGGGAAAAACGTCAAAACAGTTCACCGCTGTGTTATTCGTCGTTGGAAATAAAAACTAAAAACAAAAAAAAACAATGTCACTCGTTGCACTCTAAATAGACGCACAGTAAATTGTCCTCAATGATAAATCGAAGTGTTCGACGGTCGTACACGTTGTTTTCGTAGATCGAACAACGAAGAGAAAAAAACAAAGTGTATATTGCAGCACGAGTAATTAACCGATGGGGGCCGATGTGCGAGAAGATCTTGTTGTATAATAAGGTTCTGAGGACAAATTGTTTTTGGTGAACCCTGAGCGCGAAGCAGTCCGGCTAAGCGCGGTGGCGACCGCTGCTGTTGCCTCGATCGTATCGGATAGCAAACTGGTTTCGCTTACAAGCCGGCATCTCGGCACCGGCCCTACCCCGCATGATACGTTTGTCAGACACAGCCCAGCGTGGGCCACCGTTGTTGCAACGGGCTGGTTATACGGTAGACATGCCTGGAGCCTGTTTCGAGCGTGAGAGAAAAAGAGAGCGAGAGCGAGAGAGAGAGAGAGGAGTAAAAAAAGGAGAAAGAGAGAGGGAAGGATAGACAGATAGGGATAGAGCAAAAGGAGAGAGTAGGGTTAGGGTTGAGCCTGAAAAGGAATGAGAAGGAGGGATATATGGGAAGTGGCGGGGTGATGAAGTGAAACGGCGGATGAGGCTATCTCTCAATGTAGCTCGCTTCCTTTGGCAGCGCGGTAGTACGTAGTATAGTGAAATCTTGTTGCGAGTAGTAGTGGTGGAGTTTATACATCGTTGGAAAAGCAACCAACCCAACGAAGATCCGTGACCCAACGAGTCAACGGATCGGTGTAGCCAACGTCGTAGCCAATGACAAGCCACGCCTACCTCGCATACGCCGATTGGCCCGATCCCCGACCCGTTGCTATGGCTACCTTTCTTCGACCTCTATACCCTCTACCTACCCTGCTACAACAGAACAGACTACTTCTCTCTCTCTCGCTCTTCCAGGCTATGCGTGTGTTTGTATTGGTGCCTACAATTATCCCCGCTTCTTGGCATATCCACTGGATTCTCTCTGTCGCTCTCTCTCTCCCTCTCCTTCTTTCTCTCTCGCCCGCATGCTTCCTTCGCTCGCTGGTGCGTGTGTCTGTGTAGGTTGCGTACACCGGAGTCTCCTGAGTAGGGATAGTTGGGGCTTTCCCTTTCCCCGTTGCGTGTGGGATCACGACGTGAGATCACCCGCTGTGTTCACTGCATTAACTTCCCCCACCAACCTCAGATGCTCCATGGCTCTGTTGTGTAGCTCAACGATTCCCTCTGCACCCCCCACCCCTCTCGATCCCTCTCTCTCTCCACCTCTCTGACAACCACCTCCCTCCTGCTTTGCCACTGAGAATCTCCGAAGCGCGCACACGTCTTCAGCATCCCAGAGAGAGCCGCGTAGATGATACAGAGAGAGCTCTCTTGGCTCTCACACGCCCCTCTTCGCTTCAGGCAGAGTGAGGATAAGAGATAAGAGAGTGAGATACCAACCAATCCTCCTCCCTCTTCCCTCTCGATCGCCCTAACCCCTCCCTCTCCATTGCCTCCGTCTCGCCTCGTCTTCCTCATCCAGGTCATCCACATACGTATCCAAATACATATATATTTCCATCCTCCTATCGCTGAATTCTCCGTACAGCTTCTGTGATCTACTCTCCCTCTTGCCCTCCACATGTACGTGTGTGCATGGTACTTACTTCTCGCTTATTCTCCTCTTCTTCTTCTTCTTCTTTCCTCTTCCTCGTGGTCTGCTCCTCCTCATCTACAAACTACCCCTCTATCTCATTCCATTCCCTTTTGGAAATCCAAACGATTCAAGTAACGCCACCGACAACATCCATCTCCAACAGGAACCCAAGCCCTTCTTCTACATCTTCCTCATTTATATGTCATACCGAGCTCCACAGATATACACATCCAGGTTTTCTGCCCTTTACGATTTCCTTAAGACGCCAGCCTTTTCTTCACCTCTTTCTTTATCACACACCCCCCTTTTTTCACCAGTCTTCTCACTCTGCCTTACTACTTCAAACCATCTTTGGTTACTCTGGATCTCCGAGGATTTGTAGCCCCACTGATCCGATTGCCCGGGAATACACCTGACTGTATATCTTGCACTTTCACGATTGGATGTCTACTATAAACTCAGCCATTCCTTCCTCTCCTGAGCTTATTTAATATTGATATTAACCATCATACACTTTCCAAGTTTCTTTCTAACTTATTGCATCATTCGATCTAAGAAATCTGTTGAATATTTGTCTGTGCTTTTCGTCGATATTGTTGATTAATAATCACATTTATGTCACGAACGTAGAACTTTTGTTTTCGTTGACAATCGAGACATTTAAGTGCACGAAAAACCACCAATCGACCTGCTGTCCAATCAGACGTGTCACACGCCAAAGATCAAACCTCGTGTTCACCTCGTTTCGGCGGATTTTGCTGCTCACCCGGTTTAATAATAGGCCTGTCGTCATTGCGTGTTTAGCGACTAATGCGATTGGAAACTCGAACTCTTGTTAGCGTTCATGTATCAATGAATATCTATCGACAATGACCTTTTCCATTGACTATCTACTTTGGCTGGCCAATAAAAAAATCATCCATTCTCTCTTTTCATATTTTTTAATAAGAATACTCGAATTTTTCTACACCCCGTCCATAGATATATAGTTTGTTTGAAATAGTGGAGTGTCGCGACGCCGGCGCCGGAACGCAAAGCGAGAGCCTTCATACCCGGTTTATCGAGCGTTGCGCGTGCGACGACGTCCCTGCTCTGTGTTCTCTGTATCCTCCTTCGTCTCTCATCCCCTCGGCGTTTCTCAAACTCACCAAATCTCTTGCCAAATATTCTGATTTTCACCCACCAACACCAGCGTACCGCGCTTTTCCATCCTCCAAAGTACACCCGCAACCGTACTCGAGAGGCAATTCTCTCATTCTCTCTCTCTCTCTCTCTTTCTCTTGGAAAATATATTTCACATCCACGAAATGCACGCAGACAAGGCTTTGACACTGGTGCATTAGCAGATTGCTCAAATATATTACACTCAACAAACAATTTAATAACAAACAAAATGAACAAATATTCAATAAAATTAATTGATAACGATCACTTTTATACTCAAGAAGCAGTGGAATAGTGAAAGACAATTTTATTATCACGATTTAATAATATATTATTAAGATAATAACAAACAAAATGGAGAATTAATCAATAAAATATTAATTACAATGACTTTTATACTCAAGAAGCAATGGATAATGAACTAAAAGTTTTATTATCACGATTTAATAATATATTATCAAGATAATAGCAAAGAAAAAGAAAAAAAATATTCAATAAAATATTAATTCCGATTACTTTTATACTCAAGAACCAGTGGATCATGAACTTAAGGTTTTATGATCGATTGCAGTATCAATATAATTGACTAATTTATGATAAACAAGGTATTTATTTATTTGATGACATATTTAAGTGTTGATCGATCGTATTAATATAGAGGCGTATTATCCATGTACTAATAGTGGAGGCTAAATTAAGCAGTGATGTTAAATAACATCGAAAGCTGGATGGAATTGGTAAAGGATCAGGAGATCAAGGTAAATGAGTCCTGGAACGACGGATTATATGTTCATAGGTATATACATGGTAATAATCTACAAAATATATACATATCTACACATCGATATATATATATCTCTATGTATCTCGAGTATACAGAAAGAGGGCTTGCTTGCCCTCAGGTCTTAGTGGATCGATGATACAGTTTCGTAACTAGCGAAAGAGAGAAAGGGAAAGAGAGAGAGAGAGAGAGAGAGAATGAGAGAATTGCCTGGGCCTGGCACGAGATCCCGTGGAAATCAGATTACGGGGGAGGTCGGATTACCGGTTTTTCGGAGTCGACGCGTATAGCCGCAGAGCATAGATATACAATAAGCAATATGTATGTGTGTTTTGTCTATATCTATATATATGTATATATTACAAAGCCTTCTATGGACGATTCTCATCCCTGGCGAAAATCTACGTACAATATACATCCCTACTATGCTGGTTACAGATTTCAGCCTGTTTTGCCCCTTCAACTCACCATCCCTCTGGCTCTATAATCTTTAACTATATACCATTGGGTTTTTCCAAACTCCTTCCCCACTTTTCTCTTTTCTATTTTCGCCACTTTATGCCCCACGCCATTTTATCTTCTTCTTCTTCTTCTTCTTCTTCTTATTTTCCTCTCATATACCTGCTAATTTTCATTCTCTCATTACTGATTCTTCTAAGCATAACAGGGTTTTCCCCTAACCTCCCGATTATCTCGATTTATACTGCCTCATACTTCAACTGTTTCCTCACAACTCCAACCCCCGTGACTCCCACTAAACTTTAAATTAACGTGTCGTTAAATACTCCTTATTTTATTTCACCTTTACAACCTTCATTGCACTTTATTTTATTCCATTTTTCTCACGTTCTGTTCCATCGTTAAACGTCCTTCGATGGATTTGATGAAAATCGAAGCATGAGAATGCAAATAAATCATTTAATAATCACGATACTTTTTTTTAATTATTTTATGGACACGTGAGCTTGCTGCTCGACTTTGCAAGAAATGAACTCGAATTAGTTGGAATATCGTTTTGTCATTAAAATAATCTTCACACGAATCAAAACCTTGAAAAAAATCTCACTAAGCCAAACAGAGGCTGGAAAATCAGGTGTTAAGCAAATTCTGGCCGGCAATATTTGCACATAAATAAGAGAATTAGGATTTCTGAAAAGAGCTGCCAATAAAATACATATTTAAGTGATTAAGAGACTATTGAAACGTGCTTGAAAAATTTAAGTCCAATTGTCACCTCAACGTCGCACTTGTGTCCTTGTCTGTGCATCGAGCAAACAAAAATAGGAATTAACATCAAAAAGCACCGATTCCTGCACTTGCAGAAGTCCGAAAAAAAAAAAAAAAAAAACAATCCGACAAGCTCAATAAAATAAAAACAAACGTCAAAGATATTTTCGACAATAAACGCAAAACAGTTTTAAGAGTTGGAAACCGATGCCATCGCTTGTTTCCTAGAGAAGCGAACAAGTTGACAAGATCGACAACCAGGAACGAGAATGTGTAAAATCAGGTGTCGAATCTATCGTCTCTGCAGAGTGACGGGTATATTAAAGGAAAGAATGGAGGGAAAAAAAATAGAAGGGAGAAAGGACAAGAACGAGCCTGGGAGAAAATCCAAAACACATGTTTCACTAGTTGGGCTCATCCTGGATGGACTCTCTTCAATATAGCGGTCTCTTTCCATTTGTCCACGACAGGGAAGAGCGTTAAACCCATGGGATTCCCCAGAGGAAATTTCCCCAAAGGTATACCTATACCGTATATTGGTAAAGTGAGGATGTATCGTTTTATATATCATCATATACACCTATACCATAATTCAGGGTTTATGTACTACCTGAACTTATGCCTTCGAGCCTAATACTGGTATGTGCGACTGCAATTGAGAGAGAGAGAGAGAGAGAGAGTTTTGTGTGTATGTGTGTGTATAATATACAAAGGTAAGAGAATAATGGAAGGGATTGATCGGGCGAGCAGAGGGATGGTCCGAGACAATGGGATACCAGCAAACCCCCCGCGGTCACGAGTGACCGTCCGACCATCGCTGAATCGGGAGGTGGTAAATACTTATTGGGCCCAATTAGCCACTGACTGGTGGTGCATTCTCGCGCTTTCCTCGCTTTCCTATGCACTTTGTATAGATATATTTATATATGTGTGTATGGATTTTTATTTATTTTTATATTTACGCGTACAGCCGAGGCATCGAGAAAAATAAATAGGGATTTATTGTCGTAGCGCTTTTCCATGAGAGGGAAAGTATCGTTGCATTAATGAGTAAAAATTAAAAAAAAAAGGTTTTTCAAAATTATTGTTTATAGTAATTTTTATTTTACTGATCAGTGCGCAAGAATTATTCTTGATGGTTCTTTGACAGTTGAATAAATAAAGTCTCCGGCGATTTTTAATTAATTTCGTAATTTCGCCATTAAACAATTCATAAATGCCTTTTTTTTGTTTTTTTTTTTTTTCCAGATTGGCCATAACCCCTGAAGAAAAAATGTCTTGCTTTCGAGATACACGGGGAAATCATTAGATTGATAATGGATTACAGCGTGTAATCCACAATACAATGAAAAACGGAAGGAAATAAAATAGCACAGAATTATATTGGTCTGGTAATTCGTCTGATAAATGGTTCGATAAAGCATGTTCGTTTGCTGGTATAAATAAATATAAAAATTACTCAAGTGTTTATATCTATACACAAATTGTATTATATTACAGACGTTATAATAACATAACATATAGATTTTTTTTAAATATAAAGATATAAAAGAGTGTTAATCCTAGCACTGCATTATCCATTGTACCGTTCCATCATCACCAACCTCAATTACTATTGTTATTGTTATTATTATTATTTTTATTTTAGATATAGTAAACGTGAGCTAATGAGATCGATTTATCGCGTGATACTAGAAAAACCTCACGACCTCTCGACGCTCGCTCATTCGCTACCATTTTCTTTTCTGTCCCACATCAATTTTCGTCTCTGCCATCTTGGCACTCAGTGTACAAACATATGGTTTTTTAATTTTTTTTTTCAGCGTTTAAAATTTAATTAATCAAATTGTGGCAGTGAACATTTGTTCGATGAGGCAGTTCTTCGTTGATTAATAAAATTCTTAGGAAAAATCAAGTCAAACAAAAATTAGTGGTTGTCGATCTTTTTTTTTTTATTCGATTAATTTTTGCTGCTTAGTTTGCACAACGATTTCGTGTAATAATTTCATTGATTCGTGCTTAAGGGTTTTATGGATAAAATAGAAAATAATAGGTGTTTGGAGCTGTTAGGAAAAGCCGGTTAATCCTGTGTGGCTGGAAAAAAAAGAATGTGTGGAGGCAAGAGGAAGGGGTGTTGCGAAATAATGCGGTACAGCGTCCCATAAGAGAAGGCGCAACTCTATATAATGGGCAGACATATCGTTGTGGGATAATCCTCCGGTTTTCTGGTGTCGCTCGTTGTGTGTATTCGTAAATGATTTTTTGGACACGAGGGCTTTGAACGCGTTGGGGCCTATGGGGTGCTAGCTCTCTCGTATGCCTAATATGGCGGCTTTATTATTTAACGGCTTCTTAATGGGGCGTCCCCTAAATTCTTCCCGTGCATCCGGCAACCAACCACCCCGGATTCACTCTCATGCTTTTACTTCTGTATTTACAAGTAAACTGCTTTTAGCTACGAGCTTATTGTGCAAACCTTTATATTTTTATATATATATACATATATATAAATATATAAATGTTGAAGCACATGTACGTTCTCCATACGTTTTCAATATGCTTGTAATATATTCAGAAGGTATAAGTCTAATCCTCGTTGAATTCAATAGCGAGTACCTCGTATTATCGATGTACCATTATTGCGAAAAAAAAAAAAATCGTAAATGATCTAAAAAGATTACACGTATTTACGCATCCAACGACACCACCAGGGATATTTCGGTTACGCGCTTTATTCGAGCCCTCAGATTAACACGATTTTCTACCATTATTCTTTACTATTTTCATACCTCTGCGGATTTTTCATTGTCGTCCTTGACTTTGGGGAGATTGGGTTGAAGAAAACGAGAATATTTTTCAGTGCAACTTTATTCAATAATAATACTCGATTATTTTAAAGTTCGGTGCGTATTTACGAAAATTGGACGTTTCTTTCTCGACGTTATGAAGGCTCGGGGTTTTATTTTCATATTTATTGATTTATTGTAAAAGAGAGAGAGAGAGAAACTGATTCTATTTTTTTAAACTGATTTCTCGGAGTTCTCGCGATGCAGATTTTTTGTGGGTCTCTCTCTCTCCCTCTTTCTTTCTTTATCTCTGTCTCTTTCACACAGCATAAAAATTAAATAAATGTCAATAAAAGAATTGAATTCCTATCGCATTCTTTGATGGTGTCCCTATTTATTTACCATTTGCTGTAATCTGTGAAGTTTCTCACAACCTTTTTTCAAATAGTTGATATCTTTGAATAGTTCTTAAAAGGTTTTGCCCCCAAAACCTATGACGAGGAAGAGAAGTAAAAGCAAAATGTTGATGAACGTGTATTTCGTTAAAAAGATTATTTGTGGTGACGAAAATGATTCCGAGACTGGTCGTGATAGCCGGAGGAAGTGAATTTGGAGAGAAAGACGCATGCGAGAAAAAGAAGAGAGTGAGCAGGCGCCACAGGGAAGACGAGAAGATAGAAAAATAAAGTCCTCCCCCTCGATCGTCGTCTTCGTCGTCTTCGTCGTCGCTGTCGTCGTGCACCGTCGTTTAAAAAGGTGCAAGTGCGCTGGCGCCTTCGTCAAAGTTTTTCTCTTGAGTCTATTACTTGTTTGCTCAGGAGCATAAGGAGACGAAGAATCTTCCGTCACTCTACACCGACTTTTGACTTCCTCGCGAGATGGTAATTTTATACTCACACAAAGGGTGTCCTCAAAGTCACTTGCAAATAGTGAACGGAAAGATAAATCGTCTAATTCTCAAGAGAAAAGTCCTCAGGCACTTTTTTGTCAGTCGAATAATTATTACGATATCCAAGTCGATTTCGACAGTCAATTAAAAACGTCTTGGAATGGGCGGATCGTCTCCGAGGATCTCGCGACTACCAATTTTTCTGGATTAATTGTTTAATTAATGATCAAATATCTAAAAATCGATAAATCGGATGAAAAAATCCCTCAGGATAGTTTTTTAAGCAAAAGCTCGCGATTTTTCAACTTTTATAGGAAAACTCGCGAGTGTGATGACTCAAGAGACACTCTGTATATACATTGGGCAGTGTGTGGCTCACAAGGGGATGCGCGAGAAAAATGAAATTCGAAGCTCCTCCCGAGATCTTCAAGGATGAGTCGCATATACGTGCGTATATGTTGTAGTTTTCGATATTTCTCTCGTATAGAAAAAGACTGACTCAGAGATCAGCCCTGGAATGACGAGACGCATCTGCGTTGGCGCCACGTCGGATTTGTTTGTTTTACTTTAGGGGGTTAAACTGGAGAGAGCGGAAAAGGTGGGTGGGGAGGAAAGAAAGAGAACCACGGCGCTTATAACCGCAGCAACCCACCAAATGCTTTCTCCATCATCCATTATATATATATGTATTTCTCATGGTCTCTGCATAGCTTTGTGTATGTATATGGACTTTTAATCTCGATGGGCAAGGGCTAGATTCTTGCGTTGAGATTTTCTCAGGGGTTAATGAGGTCGCTAACAAGGGTTCGACTTCATTTTCTACCGAAAAACGCCCATGCAATCGTGTCTCATTCTTTACGAGGAGCTTCTTCTCGAAAAAAGAAAAAAAAAATTCTAGAGATTTGTATTTCATACAAGGATATGTATATAATTAGATATTTCGAGGAGAGAGTCGATGAATAGGAAAATATCGATGAAGGTGAAAAGTGATTGAATAATCGCCGAAAAATCGAACCGGTTTAATTTTTTTTTTTTTTTTTTTTCCAAGATCAATATTTTTATTGAACATGAAAATAAAAGTGTAACTTTTCTCTCTGAGTTTTCGTGCTGCATGCGAGATTTTATATACAGACAATCAAATACCTATAGATAATCACCCGCGAATCATTCAATCGATATTTCCAATTGTGTAAAAAAATTAAAAAAACTTCCCTCGTTGAATGCTCGTGAGAGAGTCACTCAGAGCGAATGATCAGGGGCTTTTAATCCCTCTCGTGAAACAAAATATCGCTGATGTCCTCTCTCTCTCTCTCTCTCTTTCTCTTTCGCGCAGCAATGAAACTGCAACGCACACGATAAAAGCTCGAGAGAGAGAGAGAGAGAGAGAGGGAGAGAGGAAGCTGCAGCTTTTTCTGCCTCAATACCATGTATATATGTCACTATATCCGCAAATCGAGTGGTTTTTCCCCTCGAGTACGAATTTATAAACCGTTCGTACTCGCATCCGGCTGACTTTTGATTTCTCTCTCTCTCTCTCTCTCTCTCGCTATCTCTCTTTTTCTCTTCCTCTCTCGATCAAATTTGATCCTCTGTTCTCGATGAAACAGCCACGAGCGAGAAAATCGTTTATATTCAGCCGTATATATACACGGGCGCTGCGATTCCGTCAACGTTTTCGAATTCATCCCTCTCCACAACCCAGCCACCCTTTCCCCCACCCTCGGGCTTTATGCATTTTCGCGCATTAATATATCCAACATTATCGCAATCACACGCTACGATGCTCTCGTTCTCATACCCTTTCATTCGCTCATCTCTACACTTCCATTTCTACAAAGTGTCCAAAAATTTATAACCCTAAAATTCATAAGACGTCAAAATTCTACCGAATAAAATGAACTCGTATTTCTTTTCGCGATACATTCTTGAAAAAATCGACAATTCATTCGTATTTCAAACTTCATCTTTTTTTCTTTTCTTTTTATAGATTTTTGCTCCCTTTGCCCAACAAAATTTTCTAACAATTTTTGTCACAGACACCCAAAAAGATTTGTTTTTTTTTTTTTTTTTCTTTCAATTTCTTGCTCATCGTTCGTCTTTACGTCCAGAGTCAATTAAACACAAATGTCAAATTACAATAATTGTCGTTTTTTTTGTTTATTGTTAAACGTAACGTTCTCTATTTTTTTGTTGATTAAAAATTTAACCAGAGTTTTTGGACATCCTCTATATTTAGATAAATAATACAGCCGCATCTAGTAGTCTACTCTACAACTCGCGATGCGTAACGCTGCATTCACATTTATTGCGAGTGCAGGCTGTTCCATGGGTACAAATTTATCGCGCTTTTAATCCCCCTCCCCTCTTTCTCATCTGCTTTTCCTCCCCAATGTGTGATATGGACATGAATATCGACAGAGATGATAAAGAAAAGGGCTCGAACGTAGTCTACTTTGTACTCATTTTGTCCTATTCGTAGTGCCATTTTGTTCATCAACAGATTCCCGTTTATTCCGCGACGAGGAATAAAGCGCGTTGCATCAGTATTGCATTTATGTTGGAACCGATAATTCTGTGGATGCTACAGACTCACCATCTCTTTTCCACTTTAATGTTTTCCTCTCTGGACATTAATGTATTCCTCTTCCTCGATCGGCGCATCCTCGACACGTTCAGCTTTTCAACACTTTTCATACATACATTATCGTTACTTTTTCCATGTATACTGCTTTTTTATCATCTTTCTTCTCTCGTACTTTACTCGGTTTCATTCAAAGCGATGAAAATGTACTTGAGAAAAAAATCTCGATAAGTAAATATACGTTTTTTTGTTCCCTCTTTCGAAACATTTTTTAAATAGTTTTGGTTGTTTAATAAATATTGTTGTTCAAATAGTTTTAGTTGTTTTATCGTTTTCGTAAGATTTTGTTGAAAATTTGGATAAATCTCCTTTATTGTCATGCGCACGTGTGTCATAAATTTTAGAAGCTTTCACCAAGCGGAACGTTCAGATATTTTTTGGTAAAAATCACAATTTTCGTTAGTCTCTCGTAAGAGTTCGTGTTAAAAGTTACATTTTCATCAATAAATATTCTAGCTCCTACATGGTGAAGCCTTCAAAAACAATGCATACATTTTAATGCAACGTCAAAGAAGCTACATTCAGTTTTGCAAGAAAATCTAAAGAAAAAAATGTTGGCAATTTTTGTAATTATACAGCAAGTACATATTAGCTTGGATGAGCTTGAATTTGGAGTATGTTGTTCTTTAGTCAATAAACAACAACTTTTCTTAATGAACTTGTGCCCGCAAACCATTTTGTATGGGAGAAAAACTGAAAAACAATTTTTCGATATGAATGTCACGACCTTAACAGGATAAAATTCTCAAAGAAAAAAAGAATCATTCGAAATATAGACGAACTTGCCATCGAAATTCCCATACGCGAATTTTTTTATTCCTATTTGTATTTCAGTCTCCAATAATTTAATGCAGGCAAATTTTCCGATCATCGAGTTCTCTCAATTCTATTGAAAATTATAATGACAAAAACTCCAAAGTCCTACAGACTCCCACACGCAAACCCATACAATTGTCCGAAAGTTTGTTAAATTATTCCTCCGCAACCACATTTTTCATATCCGCACCATTGCCCTCTGGAAATCCTGCCAAAAGGGAAACATTCGACAAAACATGAAAGAAAAAAAAGCCATTTTACGTAATTCGTAATCAATCGAACACAAAACGTCAAATTTATACTCGATTTATTTGTACCGAATTGAATCCCTCTGTTGTTTCTCACAAACGAAAGTATTAAGTGACAATATTACACACATTTTTTCCCCACGTATTTATAGCGAAGCCAGAAGAAATTTTTTCATCCGGGGCGAAGTTAAGAGCTTGCTACACTCGCTTTTTTTTCTCCTTCTTTTCTCAAAATCTTCTCTCACGACTAAATGTTCTGGACTCGTCAGACGTTTCCTCTGTGTATCCGATGTCGTTCGGTACAAAAGAAGAAAAAACAAAATACATATTTCTATTCCCGTTTGCATTCCGCGGGGGTGACTTACGTCAATTTGTGCCACGTCAAAAAATTCTCCAAAAAACACTTAAACACAAGAATACAAGCTACTAAATGGTGCCTCTAGCATACGACTTTTTTCCACTTTTCTCATTGACAATACGAAATACTTCCTACGTCGAAAGCATGCCGGAGAAATAGAGACTTTCCAAATGGAAATACGATATGTCGCAGAACCTTTTTTCTTTTTTTTTTTTTCTTGTCCTTCCTAACCAACTAAATTGTCCCAAGGTGTTCGACGTTATGTCTCTCGCCGAGTTCATCTCTTCGTGTCGCTGTCTCTTAAGATTTTCACCATTTTTCCAAACAGAACTTAACTTTCCGGTTGAACTTCATGAGCAACCGGTTTCTAGTCTTTTTATTAATTTCTCGATGTTCGAGTATTATTTCTGTAACTTTTTCATGGCAGAATTGTCGACTAAAAAAAATTCTTTCCCTCATAAGCTCTGGAAAAATTGATCCAGTTCAATAACAACCACGAAGACGATATTTTCTGCAATTCCGAAAGTAATTCGTAACTCACCGCGTTCGGAAGTAATCGTAAATAATTAATAATAAACAAATAAATGCTCTCACCATTAATCTGCAATGCCTGGACCATAGAATACACCTTCCATGTGTTCCACAAATTATTCTGATGCCATTCATGAAAAAAAAAACAAAAAAAAATCGATATTTTTGATCAGACACACTAAACAACCCCCTACAAAAAGTCCAAAAGTGTCAAAAAATGACAGAAATCTATTGATTGTTAAAATGTATAAAAATAAAGGTATATTTTTAAGAATAAATCGCATCTAAATAAAACAGTAAGTTGGTAAGTTTATTTGAAAAATAAAGTGAACGGTGTGTGTTGGTTTATAGTGGCTGCTGGAGCGAAAAGCCTAAAGATATCTATAGATATATATGAGGGCCGGGGAAGGTCACATCTGGAAGTAATTACACGGCAGGGCTGCTGCAAGCATGAGAGTCGGTGCTAACAGGTCCCTGTGACAACTAGCCCGCATATAATATATTTTGTAAAGGACAGTACCATGCGGATATTTCTTATGGCACTCTGAAGAGGTTGTTTCCCCGCATCGAGAATAGTTGAATATATATGCGAGTTTCATTTTCTTCCTTCAGGTGCACGGGCAGCGAATAAGGACCTTTTTCCATCATCCTCAACGAGCCTAAAAATAAGTTTATATTCGTGTATATATATAAAAATGCGTATTACTAGTATGTGTTATGTGCATAAGACGAAGGCGTGAAAATGAGCTGCCACTTGGGGAACGTGACGATTCCATAAGAACCGGGATTAGTGGTTGTTGAACGAAATACTATGTATCGACTCTTCTGCGCGACCAATACATATAAACCAACATACATACCTAAATATTTAGCAGAAAGAAAAACGACCGATAGGATCTCTTTCGTGTATTTCTTAACCCTAGATTACCGCACTTTGGAGGCTGCTCGGGAGCCCCGTTAAAAAAATTCCAACCCCATTTTTGGTACATCCAATATTCATGTGTTTTTTTTTCTAATTTTTATCATTAATGATCCAGCATCTGGTGAAAAATGTGGATAAAACAAAGGGTCACACTGCGATCGAATATTTTTGGTTTTTTTTGTTGTTTTTTTCTTTGTTTAACGTTATAAAAACACTCGTTCATGATCTTTGTATTACAGAATCGTTATTTGGAGCATTGGAAGAAGAAAGCTGGGCTTAGGTCCGGCTCCGCGCGCAAAGTCCGCGAGATCCGCAAAAGGTAAAAATGATCTCTTTCTCCACTTTGGCTCTCTTTGACAGGTAAGCCTTCTGCTGCTGCTGAATATATATATATATATATATATATATATACGTATATCCTCGATTTTTCTATTCTTCCTTCATATTTTACCAGAGGGGTTGAAAAATAGCCGATTAGTTGGCTTTAAATAGAGGCTGGTTCACATTGACCAGCACCAACAGCGCTACCGATTTCTACCGATAACTTGAAATCCGGGAGAAGAATCTCTATCCTCAGCTGGCTCGTTTTGTGCACTTTTGATGCCCTACGAACGTGCCTCGTCTCAAATTGCGGAGACTTGCGCGCATTCTACTGCTTTTTTCGTCGGTATTGTCAACGCGATTTCTTCCAACAGACGTTTTCCAATATCTACATAGTCGACAAATGGATCAGTTTCTGGGCTTAGAGTTCCTTCTAAAAGTCCATATGGATTGCCAGTCATCAAAAGGTCGGAACCTCCGCGAATGAAAGCAGAAAATCTGCATTTTGCGCCCTTTTATCTGTCAGGTCGCTGACGTGGCTACCGATTCCTGGACGAAAGAGATATCGAGAGAGAATCTCGTCAAACAGAAAAAGAGATTTTCTTTTTTCGTCTCTCTCTCTCTCTCTCTCTTTCTCCTTTTTCTTGGTGCAAGTTTTAGGATCACAAAATATTGTAGCCAATTTTGGTCACATTGAAAAAGCAACCGATTTTGCCATCATCTCGAGGCGTTTACGTGGAAAAAAAATGGACCGGAAAAAGATCATGGGATCGTTCGGTTTTTTTTGACATTTTGGCGAAAAGAAACTGCAGTATGTACTACATAAATATATGTTTTGGTGTGTAGTTGTGAATGATCGAGAGAGAAAAGTGATGGAGCATTTGATCGTAAGCGGCTTGGAGGTGAGAATAACGCAAAAGCTATAATGCGCTCTGATGCCTCAACACAAAACACGCCCTCTCGAGAAAATTCTTTGTACCAAATATACACTTTCTATATATTGCTTTACGATGGATACCTTTTTTGTCAATGACACACATATTCCCTGGAACTACTCGCCCCAACTATATATTTTTCTCTGTCACCACAAATCTTTTGTAGTTCATACTATTTAACACAATGATGTGTGTGTCTGGATATGCTCCGAGGCCTCCGGATCGTCTATTGTGACGTCGATATGTATATGAAAATGCATATTGGACAGATTTGACCATTGAGTGAATCGTTCAAGTGACACTTCGTATCAAAACGTCGAAATCTTTTGCCAGATTCTTTAATACATGTCTATTTATTACAAAATCATTATTTTCATATATATTTATTAATGAAAATGTAACGACGAATAAGAGGGTTTTAACAAAAAAATTATTGAGCACAATGAATCGATGAAGCTGGATTTTTTACGTTTTAATTATTTTTTAGAAACCTGGGAGAAAAATAAAGGTTACAATAGCTTTGGTCGCGAAAGTAATTTTATCTGGAGAAGCCCATTTAAGCGCAAAGTCACTCCGAAGTAAGAATTTTACGTTACACCATCCAATCGTTTTATTTATCTGGATTTTTTAAAAGTTTTAATTGTTTTTTATAAACCTCGGAGGAAAATGAAGGTTACAATAGCTTTGGTCGCGAAAGTAATTTTATCTGGAGAAGCCCATATATGTATTTATACGTTAGCCAGAGGCGCGCTGATGCGTACGTAATCCCTCGGTGCTTAACGATAGCATCGGTGGGTTTTATTTTCATTATTCAGTTGTGTTCACCACGATTATTCTCTATACATATATATATATATATATGTATATATGTGTGTATATTGTTAAGTTACTCTCTCGTTCAGCATCATCCCCCTTGCGGCCGTAGCCAAAGCAGCGCGGATCTGGCTTACACGCGTAACACACCATGTTTCCATGTCGGTTTAATCAGATAAAAGTTCCGAGGCTCGCACGAGCTTACACACACGGGGCCAGGCTCCAAAAAACAAGAGACCGCGCACCGTTTCCATTTACGTACGCGTGTTACACCGAGAGTATTTCGCTGCTGTACAAATATGTTCAATAAAAACCACTGAAAACACCCTCTTTCTCTTTTTATTTTTTTGATTTTTTTGTTTTTATTTTTTTTCCATAATTCTCATTTACGAATCAATCCAGAAATGAAAATGCGCACTTACACGAGGCTTGAATCGCGTTCATACTTTTAAAATAAACAGCTCATTACATATGAAGGAGAGATATTGTGAATAATTGAACGCAGTTCGTTGATTGAGATCCTCGATCCCCATCGATTCCGAGCTTGTACAAAAAAAATGAGAAAATTAGGTGATAATTCAAACCACAACGTGTATTCGTAATAATCATTTTTATTTTCTTTGTTTTCGCGAAAAAAAAACAATTTAATAAAGTGTTAACGAAACGGCAAATTTTCGTTTTTATTTATCGTCAACGATTATTTGAATAATTTTACCTTAGTTGAATTATTTTAATTTGTTGTAATTTATTTAAATAATTTTAATAGTTCAATAATAACGTTGTGTAAATTTTTGTTAAATCCGACGAATGGACCAAGAAACAATAATTAAGAAAAGAAAACAGAAGCAGAATTTTTGATTTTTATTCAAAATTGCTTTCGAGTCGAATTGAGTGACATTTTTCTCTGAAACACAGTGACAAAGTCATGTTTGAAATTTCTGTGCATAGTTCGTCGTACTATCGAAGTCAAACACATGCTCAAATGGAGGAAAGTATTGGTCGAAGTATAATATGTAAAACGGTAGAACTGCGAAGGTTGGAATCACAAGAGAACGAGGAACACAAATCAAGCGAGGCTCGGAGCCGCCACCGCCGTCACCTTCGCCCCTGCAATTACACGCGTTGCGCCCGTGTAATAACCGAGCACAGAACGGTGTAATATATCCAACCAGCAGCAGCCAACCACCCTGAAGTAAATGCTCGTGTGCGGATCGTTCTCTGAGGCATGGAGATCGTTCTCCAAAGAGAACGATACATATGCCTACATTTTCGCGCGTGTGTGTGTGTGTACGTTGATTCTTGGCGCGAAAAATCAAAACTTCTTTCATTCGTCCGCGCCCACTTGACTTTTTTTTTTCTTTAGTGGCTGCTGCCGTTTATACTTCGCGGAATGAGCTCCCCGTCGGTCCTATTTCATCGGACACTCACATCTGTCGAACTTACTTTTTCGAAGTAAACGTATCTCTCTTTTTTTTTCATATTCAAACGATTCTTCTCTTTATCGATATGATAGCATACCATTTCTGCCGCCGTTCTCTTAATACCTGTAGTAAAAAAAAAAAAAAATACAACCTTTATCTCGTCTCACTTTCTTCATCCGTGTGTGTGTTCTCTCCTTCTCTCTTTTTCTCTTTCGCTTTTTCGCTTTTTCTCTCTTTCTCTCTTTCTCTCTTTCTCTCTTTCTCTTTCTTTCTTTCTTTTTCTTTTTCTCTCTTTCGCTTTCTTTCTTTCTTTCTCTTTTTCTCTTTTTCTTTCGTTCTCTCTTTCTCTCTATTTCTTTCTTTCTTTCTTTCTTCTTGTGTATGTATGTAAATATGTATATCAATCTATATATATTTCTGTTGCTCCGGTTTTCTCGACGTTATCTGTTCGTTTCGCTCGTTACTCTCTCCTTCTTTAGGGCATATCGCCCGAGCTCGAATCCCTCTCGAGAATTATTTACGATCGATAATTAGCGGTATCTATCGCTGCCGGCGCCACATACAAGAAAACACTGCTCTTCGCCCCCCCCCCCCCTCCCTACCCCCGCTCCTCTTTCTTCTTTTTACAACGTGTACGTATATTAAAGTATAGCTTGTATACAATTTTATAGATACGCCCAAGATTACACGCCCATATAACGCTCAAAACATATCTCTGACAGTGATATTAAAGGGGGCATACGATATGCTAAAAACCCTCTCTCTCTCTCTCTCTCTCTCTCTCTTTGTCTCTTGAATCAAATTAATAACGCTTTCTTGCGGTCTTAAAATAATTTCTTTTTTCATGCTTTCTGACCTTCATTCTTTATTGCGTTTACATTTTTTGGGAAATTTAATCGATATTTTACTTTCAATAAAATCATTTATTTTGATTCGAAACCTTCAAACTTTCCAGTCCTGTGATTTTCTTAAGAATTTTTATATTTGTCGATCCTTCGACCGAGAGATCTATTAGAAAATTTCGAAAAATTATCAAAATTTAAAAAAAATCTCAAAATACATCGGTGCGTGAATTTCCTGTGAAGTCGAACGAGACTAAAAAAAAACGGAACCTAGAAGAACCGTTAGTTTTTCGTGAGCATCGTGTAAAAAAAAAAGTCAAAATAAATAGAAGTTTTTTTAAAAATACCTCAAGACATCGAAGTTCGAATTTACTGGTAAACTCGAGCATCATTTTCTATCTTTTTGTCTTCCCACGTTCTATTCCCTTTAATTAATTGATAGCTGAGCATCAATTAAGCGCAACATGTGCTCGAGCGCTGAGCGTCAAAGAATCGGGAAACTCCTGGAATTCGACAGATGGCGTTTTCAACAAATTCCTTTTTTTCCGTCCACGAGTCAAACTTGCTTCTCTTTTTCTCTGTGTACACGGACCTTCACCTTTTTTTTCTTCTCAGTCTCTCTGTGTGGACTATGGCGTTCGTGTCGAGAAACAATTAACACTCGTGCGAAAAAGCAAAACGAAAAGGCACGTGCTCCTTCTTTTCTCGCCTCTGTGTAGAAAAACAATTCTCCACAATATTATCTCTCATCTCGATATTCGAATAAACGACACAAAACAAATTTCTTTCAATTTCGATTTATCGTAATGCTTGTCACTACAACTAATGATTAATCGAGGAAAAATGCTTTTTTTATAATCAAGACTTGGAATAAGATTACGATCTGTTTCACCGATCTGTACGACATTATTTAGTGTCGTGAGTGAATTACAGTTTTGTCGTTTTTTTTTTACGATTCAAAGTCATTACGAAATAATCAAGAATTTTTAATGAAAAAAAAGCTTAAAAAATCCTCGATTTACGATCACATTTACGATAAAACTTCATGAAAACGTTCAGAAATCTTTGAACATTTATAAAAATCGTGATGTCACTTTTAAAAATTATTCATCAGAAGAAATCACCATCAAATCAATTTTTACTTGACATTTTTTGACGATTCAAAGTCATTACGAAATAATCAAGAATTTTTAATGAAAAAAAAGCTTAAAAAATCCTTGATTTACGATCACATTTACGATAAAATTTCATGAAATCCTTAAGAAATCTTTGAACATTTGTAAAAATCGTTATGTCGCTTTTAAAAAATTCTTCTTGAGAAAAATCGTCATCAATTTTTTCACACGACATAATTTATCTGTCAAACTAATTAAATCAAACAGGCGAACCAAATTGCAAACAAATTTAAATTCATCTCTCAAGAGAATGAACGACGAACAATTTTTTTTCAAATTCCCACTCGTTAGCGAGTGATAATTTCCGAAAAAAAAAAAAAAAAAAAAATCAAATGAAAATAACATAAAGAAGGAAGAAGCGGCTAATTGTCGTATGAGAATTGTATTACGACAGGTCGAGGTGTAAACAGACGGCCCACGTATTACGAGCCAGTAAACCGTACAGTTACACCGAGCGAGGGGAAAAAAAAAGTAAAAAAAAAATGAAAAAAGGCGAGAAAAAAAAAATAGTGAACGAGTTGGTCGAGAGTCTCGTGGATGTTGAAGAGCGGAAACCGGAAGTGGCTGTCATAGCCGCTGGATACACAAACACGTCGCGCCATTCTCCAGTTATTATATGTTCACGCTACGGATGTTTCGAAGAATAATTCTAATGCATGTAATGCTCATGATTACGCAGTAGCGAACTCAAAAGTTCCTTCCGTACGAGATTGCAAGAAAAATAATAATAATAATAATAATAATAAAACAACTAATGAATAAAAAACAACAAACACAATCGTTTCATTCATTTCTTGCGCTAAATTCTTCAGGTTTTTTCGTACTTTTGCCGCGGTGAGAATGCAACTGCAGTCGCGTTGCAGTAAATGCATTCTTGAGTGACTGGCATCGTTCACATGGAACGAAGTGGCATTTGTTATACATAAATATATAAATATATAAATATGATTTATTCAGTCCGTCTGTAGGACAAAAAAAGACGAGAATTTCAAATTTTTCTTCAATCTTCACCCTTTTTTCTAACTTTTTCTCGTCTTTTTACAGTTTTTACGACAAAATGTTCACCAAATACGATTTTATCGGATATTATTTTGTTCGTTATTAAAAACTGAAGAAAATGCTCTAATTTAAACTCTTTTATCCCACACGAACAATATTTTACGATGAAATGAAGATCGGGGTAATTAGAGACCCCACTGCGCTGCAGTTTAATTCCAAAACCATTAATTGTGGGCTTCCGCGGTTAAATAGTTAAGTAAATGGAACGAACATTCAACCGGAAGTTGATTTTTGTACGCCTCAAAAGAAATCAACGATAAAACGATGAAAAAAAAAAAAAAAAATTATATACAATTATAGTAAAAAAAACAATGACAACAAAAACCATTTTGTGATTTTCTACAAAAATTAGAATAAAATAGAGAATAATTTAGTCGACTCGTATAATTCCAATGCAAAATATCCAATCGATGAAACAATCGTCACGTAAAAAAAAAATGCTGTTTCCAATAAACCGGAGACTATAAAATTGTAACTAATTTAAAAGTTGAGAAATTATGGTAAAACTACAACAGTGCAGACGTATTAGCATCAATAAAATATAAATAAAGATATATTGTAATGCCATGTGGTCAACAAACACGAAGTACTGTGAAACATTCTCACTTTTCTCTTTCCTCTCTCTCTCTCTCTCTCTCTCTCTCTCTCTATATATATATATATATATATATGTTCGCGTTTCTCTGGCGGCGTGGCACTCGCCCGGAACTGGTGGTGATATTTATGCCGCGCGTTAACTGTCCGCCCATTCAGCAGTAAAAAGGGTTTCTAAGCTCGCATCTATTTCACGTTTCTCGCGTATATGGCATGTTTTATACACATATTAATATGTGTATTTGTATTTTTGTGTTTCTGTGTGTGTGCGCGTGTGTACAAAGCTCCCAGCGGCGCTGTCTGTTGCCCGGTGCGAAAAGGGCGTGAATATTTGAAACGGATATCTATCTTCCCTCCTGGTCTCGAGTTCCATTTCATACACGTTCCTATAAACTCTGCAGAATATTACAATGCTTTATATACTATAGAGATGGATATATCGTTCTAATAAGCACGATTCGCGAACAAAATGATAAAATAAAAAATGTATCTTTACAAAATTCTGTTTCAAATTTTATTTATTTTATTTATTTTATTAATCGTATTAATTTGATTAATTTGATTTATTTTATAATACAAATTTTTTATTATTATTTATCAAAAATTGTTTTTCTTTAAAGTTTCAAAAGAGTGACTGATAGAAAAATGTACGAAATAAGTATTTACAAAAAACAATAAACAAGAGAGCGAAATAAAATAGGGATAAAAATAGCAGTTCGAAAAGCATGCACGCGAGGGGAAGAAAAAAAAGGTGGCATTATATAGGTTTGTCTTTTCCAAACGATTTGCGTGCTCTCGACTATTTCGTATTTTCTTATTCACGGACGATTTGAGGATTTTTCGAAATGTTCTTATTGGTTCACTCTCTCTCTGGTCGCAGCAACTCTCGAGAACGAGACTTGCAAGCTTTGTTCGAAATTCGGTATAATGTCCCATGTATTTGGATCACGTACTACGATATGTCAATATAAAGGAGTTGATCGGAGTCCTGAATACAAATTTCTTCCTTACCTATATCCTATATATATACGTTTATATATATATATATTTATATATTTATATGTAGATAGAGATTCGGATGAACGTTAGGAGAAACCGAGACACCGCAGGAAACGAGAGAGAAGCTGGTCCTGCTGATGGCATGTTTTATTGGTATATATGTGAGTGAATTTCTGGCACGCCATTACTCTACTGACATTTTCGCATGTTACTAGACATGTGCCCACATATACTAACAAATATCGGCCAAAGTCTCGTAAGCACAAAACCAGAAACGCCAGGCTTGTTATCCTAAATACACGAAATCCTTTGGAGATGTTCCATCTCTTCTCTTCCTCTTTCTCTTTCTCTCTCTCTTTCTCTCTTTCTCTTACACACTCCTTTAACGTTTCCACCCACAACGCCAATGTTCGACCCCACCGTCTTGGGATAATGCTAGACAAATTGACGATTCAATCGGGGGTGAGTTCGATGAGAGAGAAAAAAGAGAGAGAGAGAGAGAGAGAGAGTAAAGGACTATATTTCCTTCTTTAGACTACCATGTGACATTCCCACCCTTTATAGCAATGGAATTCCCTTCTCCATCTTCCATGACGATCCTGCTCAACCCTCGAGACTGGATCAATTTGTATCAGATATGGAAATTCACAATCGTACGGACTGACGTGTCCACGAATCTCTCTAAGTCCGCCCACCATCTCTTTTCAGACTTGTTATCGTTTGACTAAAGGGATCATCATCCGTGAACCATGCAGTGTATACTTACAGAATCGTTTAATCAGTTTTAAGACTTTCGTTCTTCTGAATAATCATTACATTTTTTATATTTTTATCAAACGATGTCCTTTTATCAATCTTTATCAATAAAGACATTTTTTATGTTGACAGTTTTATCCAATGACGTAATACAAATCCGTCAAAAAATAAGTCTCACAGGAATTATAAAATTTTGCTTCATATTTAAGAAAATTCGACTATTATTACTTCAGAAACTTTTTTGATCTTTAAAATGATGACGTAACATGAGTGACGTTCAAAAATGCTAAAATGTTGACAGTTTGCCGTTCCTGAAGCAAAAAGCAGCGATTTACTGCGTAATTAATTTTTCGACGTAATCCATAATCGATCAATATATCGATCGTACCTCGAGGTATGATGAGATCAATTTAATTTGGAGACGTATTCTTCCAAACTTATTGAAATATTCAATGCAATTATTATCGAAATGATTTTAATCTCAAACGATCGTTGATCATTCATAGATCGTTTCGTAATAAAAAAATAGAAGATGAAAATTAAGGAAATTTTAATGTTAAAGTCGATGGAAAAGTTGATAGAAAAATGTACGGAGCATTAAATTGTATATTTTTGAAAACAAATATGAGACAAGAGGAAAATTATTTGAAGCTGTTCACAAAATGTTCATAGAACACGATACTTTGTGCGCATACGGAGTAGTATTTTGAAGCAAAGTAAAGGCACGTTGGGGTGTGAGGTAGATATGAAACAAGTGAGAGTTGAAAGGTAAATTGCGTAGCACGCAAAGGCAGTAAAAAGGCGTTCCTGTCAGTTCTGTCCCCTTTTCGTCTGAAGCTTGATCGGGAATATGAACCGAGAAGGAAAAGCGAGTGCGAGAGTAAGAGAGGGAGAGCGAAAGTTATTGAGGATGAAGGAAGGAAGGAAGGAGAGAGGAAGGAGATAAAAGAAAGGAAGAAGAGAGAAGAGGATAAAAAACGTGTAGTAAGAAGGAGACAAAGAGAGAAGCTGTGAAAAAGCAAATTCGAAAGGGTGTGACGTGAGATTCTCCAATAGAGAGGTGAGAGAGATTGGAGACAGGAAGAAAGAAGTCTGGGCTTTATTTTCCTTGTCTTTTTTTTTTTTTCATGTTTTTTTCTCTTCTACATCATTCCGATGCCAACTTCTCGTCACCTCTTCGAATTCTCACGATCTTCAAGATTTTCTTCTCGATCGATCGACAACTTAAGGTAGTTCTATCGTTTTATAGTTTTTTTAAGATTTTCTTGAAAATTTGGATAAATCTTCTTTCATTTCATACGCACGTGTGTAATTAATTTTAGAAGGTTTCAGCAAGCGGAACGTTCAGATATTTATTGGTAAAAATCACAATTTTCGGTAGTCTCTCGTAAGAGCTCGTGTTAAAAGTTACATTTTCATCAATAAATATTTTGGCTCCTACAACGTGAAGCCATCTAAAACTTTGCATGCATTTTAATGCAACATCGAAGAAGCTACATTTAGTTTTTCAAAAAAATCTAAAGAAAAAAATGTTGGCAATTTTTGTAATTATACAGCAAGTACATATTACCTTGGATGAGCGTGAATTTGGAGTATGTTGTTCTTTAGTTAATTTCCAACAACTTTTCTTAATTAACTTATGCCCGCAAACCATTTTGTACGTGAGAATAACCGAAAAACAATTTTTCGATATTAATATCACGATAGAACTACCTTAAGGTTCAATCTCGACCAAATGTTGACTTTTTACACAAGGGCAATATAGCAATTTATTCATTTTTATTGATAAATAAATTTGTTTCCGAAATGTTTTTATTCAAGAATCAGGAAGACGTAGAAAAAGACATCCCTAATTGCTCACATTGCTCGATTTCCTCTCTCCGGCTGTCACAGTCGTCGCGTCTCCGTCCTCGTCAACTGCATGCCACCTTTTTTTCTTATCCATTGCTTTTTTTTCTCCTTCGTGTGTCTTTTCGAAATCATCTCGTGGACCGACGGGTACCTCCTCGAAACGAAGGAACCCGTTCGGGCGAGCACTATAAAATATTTGCTTTGGTAATGAGGCCAGGATGCTTGGAGCGTAGTGGAAGAGTTATGTACATTTTTCATGCCCTTTTGATGCACTGTATGAAGCGGTAGGTAAAGAGATAGAAAAGTGTGAGTTCGGAGGAGGATCCGGAGGTGAAAGAAAACGTGAAGAAATACCAAGATTTTTCCTTTTTTAAATATATACATATACATACACATATATGTACAATATATTCGTAGGACAAATAGGCAAATCAGGACAAACCCTTGCTCTCTGTCTCGTCGGTGTTCTGCTCCAACCCCTATTTTACGATTCTCCGATTCTCCACCTTGTTCCCGAAGGAGGAGGGTGAATTATCGTTAGATATTCCCGTGTCACTTTTTACCACGATCGACCTGGTGAAAAGATTTCTTGATCCTATCAATTTTCACCCTTATTTTCATTTCAAACACGTTCAAAATGCGAAAAAAAGCGATTTTTTAAATGTGAACAGAAATTTTACTGTAATATTACGAAACTAATAAAATCATTTGAACAAATTTCTTATTGCAAAATGATCGTAAATCACTCTTTGATTATAAAAGATTTGAAAAGAAGTGATTCTCGATAAAAATCTGTTCCTTTCTCTAAAAGATTATTAATCTTGGATGAAAAGTGATTGGAGTTTAAATGGAAACAATGCGAGCAAATATACAAATGAATTCTCGGAGAGTAAATCTTACGCACACACACTCATGCGGAGCGTTAATCAGGTTATCGAATTCTCGAGCCGTCAGCGAGGTATTTTGATGCAAAGATATACATTTTCTCTCTCCCTCATTCTTTCTCATCCCCTTTTTCTCTTTCTTGCTCCGTTGCTCAAGCACAGCACGTGGACGCGTACGCCCCGCGGGACACGCGGTAGGGGCCATTCACGATCCTTGAAGAAACACTGACAAGGACCAACAACTAGAAACAAGATGAAGAAGAAGAAGAAGAAGAAGAAAAATACTGAGTTCAAGATGAAAGAAGAAGAAAAAAAGAAAATGACGAGAATCTCTCGGGATGACCGATTATGATGAAGCGATTCCTCGCACTCCATGGAACGCGCCGCGTACGTCTCGTAACCCGGACCGACAAAACAATATGGCGATCGTAGCATCATCATCATCATCATCATTATCATCATCACATCACGATCGCACCAGCTAAACCAGTGAGAAGAACGTCCGTCAGTCCAACTGTCTATCACAGAAGGAGAGAGAGAGAGAGAGAGAGAGAGAGAGAGAGAGAGAGAGAGAGAG
>JACEOJ010000162.1:120448-194807 GCA_013761285.1 Campoletis sonorensis
TCTCTCTCTCTCTCTCTCTCTCTCTCTCTCTCTCTCTCTCTCTCTCTTTCTCTCTCTCTCTCTCTGGCTTCCATATTCACACATTTATGCAAACGTATATATACGTGGAGAAACTTGGTTGGTATTCGAAACATGCTTTCTCACTCGTGCATCAATGATGCATGCGACAAATTGCCAAGAAATTAAGTACGCTTCGTTGCCTCAGGTTGGATATCAATGAACTGACAATTAAGAGTCCCTGTCGACTCTCATGACATACACACACACACACACACACATACATGCACTTTCGTATGAATATCTAGTGTTCATATATTCCTGGGGACAGACAAATGACATTACAATATTGCACGATCAATTAGACGTATGTATATCAAGCTTTAGATATCATTCAACGAATCGGGACGTATCTCATTATTTCTTCCCTTCAATCTAACAACGTTGGAACAATAATTATGCAACTTATTATTCTACTCGAATTAAAAAGATTTTTTTATATCGAATACTTTCCATTTTTGGTTTTTATTTCATTCATAATCGTCAGAATTTTTCTCTCTAATTAAAATCACTCGGAATCTTGGAACGTGGTCGAATTAAAAATATTTTTTTTTATATCGAAATCTTGCAATTTTTGTTGGTTATTTCACTCATAATCGTCTCAATTTTTCTCTATGATTGAAATCACTCGGAATCTCGAAATGTTGATGAAAATTAAAAATCTAAACTTGGACCTAAAAAGAAACTATACGTTTTTGAAAATCGTGTGGAAACGATCCTTTTCAACCTTTGCGATTCTCGTAGACAGTTGTTTCAGGGTTCCCTATAAATTACGAAAAATAATTGACATCTGGAAGCCACCGTATGACTTGATTTTACAACTTACATTTTATTTTTAAGATCGAAGTTATATTCCGCTCGTTTAAAGGGTCTTTATGATCGGAAAAACCCAGATAATGGTTATAAATAAAATCAAAGAACAATTTATTGAGGATTTGTAATTAAAAAGAAACTAGGGCATCGATTCACCTCAAAAGTCTACAGAAATCTCATCGATCTTTTGATATCCAAAAAACTTATATTCAACTGCCATTATTTTCTCGAAAAAAATATAACTCATTGCACAAATATTGCATTTCTATGACGATCATGATTTTATAAATTAATTTATAATTTTGTTGAATAAAAAAAACTTTCCTCGTGTCAGGCAGCAAATAATTATCTATTGCAATCATGTTTTTAATCGTAAATTGTAAATTCAACCGTTCGAACGATTGTATAAAATAATCGATATTTAGACGACGTGGTAAATGAATGACGATAATAATATCGTCACAACAGCATTGCACAAATATTGCATTTTTATAACGATTATATTTTTACAATCGTATAAATTCATAATATCGTTAAAAAAAAAAAAAGAACTTGGCTCGTGTCAGGCAGCAAATAATTATCTATTGACATTGTGTTTTTAATCGTAAATTTTAAATTCGAAAGGTTCGAACGATCGTACAAAATAATCGATATTCAGCCGATGTGGTAAACTAATGACGATAATAATGTCGTCCTCCTCCAAGAACTTTGTGCACGGAAGCTATTAATGACGCAGCTCTTATACATTTATATATATATATATATATATATATATATATATATTTATATAATGTATAGACATTTGATAACACAGTAATATAGTAATGTATGCGACACCTTTAGCTTAATACATTTTTAATTTGTCGGCGCTATGCTTGTGGCGCATCATCATCGTGTTTCTTGCAATAAATGTGACAAATATGTATATATATATATATATTTGGATAGTGGTGCAAGAGCTGCTCATGCCAACCGAGTGAGTTCGATATCACTGACGGATCTGTGACAGGATATATCGCATAGTAGAATCGCCTCATTGCGAGCCTCTCGCGGGTCGTTAGGCTCTCTCACCCGCCACGTTTCGTTCCCTCATTTTTTTTTTCATCTTTTTTTTTTTTACATCCCACTCTTTCATCTTTTTTTTTTTTTTTGCTACTGCGACAGCAGACCGCTCGATTCTTATCGAAGCCGGGCAAAAATGAATGCCATTTGTGAAGGAAACTGCCGGGCATGCTATATCATGCGAATATATTATGTTTTTTTATTTCTATTGATATAAAACTGCAAAATTGTGTTTGGCGGCTTTTCACGCGAAAATCACTGAAGCAATTTTGATAAATCTTTCACGGGAATGAAGCCCGTGAATCGGAATAGATTTTAGACCGTATTGCATTCCGATAAATTATTTATTCAGGGAAGGCCAAGCGAAAAATTCAATTTTTCATCATTTTTTTGACCTTAAAGTTTCTCGTGTTATTAAAAAAAGACTGTAAATGAAAAACACTAATTACGAGTTTGAAGATAATTCCAAATGAAGAGAATGAGCGGTGGCTGGGGTTCCAGCAGCTTCGAATGGAAAAGAAGTTACAGTGATTTTCATGCTGGGAATTTCAAACAAGATCGAAGATCCATTTTTGCATGAGATTTTTAAAACGCATGTGGTTCACGGGCCCTAATGACTAATTAATACTCACCGGTGCTTTCTTGGATATTTTAAGTACACATAAACGTTCAATCACGCAGCAACTTCGAGGCGACAAAATTTTCAACAATCCCTTCCGAGAAAACAAAAGCTAGCGTTCTGAAAATCGAATAAAAACTATATAAGGAAAAAAGCAGAATTTTGCTACTGTTTGTTTTCGTTAATTGACTCAGCAAATCGTTTGTTTCTCGGTATGAGTTTTTGTTTGAAGAATTTTTTCGATTTAATTCTCTTGGTGAGGTCTTTCGTTTGATTGCTCAATGAATTAATTCGATGGATCAGAAATCAGAATGAATCACCGCCTATGTATATATTTACATTGAAATATATGCGAGAAATGTTTCGTCATTCCCATGACTTAAATTTTACTCCGTAAAAATCCATCTGGCATTCTTTTCTCAGTGTTAATTCTCTCTCCTCCTCCATCTTTCTACCTCTTTCTCTATCGCCTCGTCTCCTCTTCTTCTCAGTGGATATATTATGCGTAGTATCCAAGAGGACCGCCAATTTGTGCTTATTAATTCGAATTATCGAGCTGACAAGTCGCCGTATGACCTCTTCGGCATCCCTCTCATTCGGTCTCTCTCTCTCTTTCTCTTTCGAGGATATGAAAACCTCTGACCTCATTTCACGGTATACAATCTATATAATTCTCCCCATGAACCACCCTTTTCTCAAAACTTAATAATTTTCATCCAATTTTTCATCAAATATTCTTGGAATTATTGTCAAAAATGTTCCACCTCTTCAAATCGATCTCAAAAGTTTCATTTGTATATTTTTTGCCCATAAATGCTATTCAAAATGCAAACTTTGTTATTGTTAAGATTCCAGAACAAAATTGTTCATCGAAAGATCAAATTTCGATCAGGACAAATTTGAAAATGCCACTCGACAAAATGAATAAATAAAATGACTCTCGGTTCTTGATGATCACAACAGAACAAATAATTTCTTCAATCTTGCTTCAAATTCATAGTTAAAAAAAAAAAAGATCTCAAAGTTCCCAGTTGACTGATCCGAAGGTCCTGAAAAGTTGTCTGAAGCGCCATCATCCGTACTAGCATCGAAACTACTTCGAAAAGTAGATTTTTGCGTTTGGCAGGTTTCTACAGCATCAGCTGAGGGGATTTTGCAGGTTGAATTAAAGTGAAATAGAGCTCTACTCGATCGAAGCATCGCTGTGGCAGCTCGGAGTGACTAGACTCGAAGAAATAATAATAACAATTGTACAAAAGGGAGGGAGAGCGTGTAGTTTGGAAGTTAGGATGGTTGGGGAGGAATGCCCGCCCCGGTGACGCCCTCGAGAGTTCTATTGGCTGGATATGAGATTTGGAGGAAAAGGCTGTCATGGCCGTCATGGAGGGTGAGCTGTCCAATGAGAATTCATGCGCGGAAGAGATCCACGGAGAAAGCGATAGTGGAGGGCAACTCGGGGGATAACTAAGTTGAGAAAATATATGGCGACGCACTCTTCTGAGGTGAACTTTTATCAGGATATCGAAAAGTTGGTGCGGACAAAAGCAGCAAATAAAAAGGGCGAATTGTTTCAGGGAGAAATTTTGATGACGGTCCGCTGGCGAATGTTTCCGTGTCTTGCCTCCTCGTGCCCGGGCGAACAAATGAAACGTTCCACGCGGAACAGTGCAAGCTCTTTCATCTCCAGCCTGGTCTTTTATTCCCTCATATCCCTTCAGCCCGCCGTCGCCAAGGGCGCTCGATGGGAGAAACTGTCGGAGGTGGAGGAGGCCTCCTGTTAGGGGATGGACCGAACTCTGGTGGAACTGGGGAGGAGGAGAAACTGCGAAAGCAACAAGACGACGTCCCAGCCTCCGGGTTCTCTATCCTCTCTCTTTCGTTGCTCAACCTCAACGTGTACCAGAGTTTTTGATGTATTAAAACGTGGGCGCTACGTGACACTGAATGCTAAGTAGATCTTTGAAATGCCACACGCTTTATGATCAAGAGAGAGAGAGAGAGATGAAAAAAGGAGAGAGAATGGAAGAGCTTTGCTGGTCGTATTATTCCTGAGCATTCATATTCACGAGGACGTCGGCGCGGTTTAAATAAAAAGAGTGAGAATTGATAGTCGATACAAAAGGAAATATGAATATTGTGCTAATTTTGTCGTCATTATAATCAAATGTTTAGGGTTGATGATAAATTTGATGCCGTCGGACCAAGACTATAAAATTTTATTATCGTCGATTCTCGTTCCGGTTCTAGTTACTCGCGACCAATCGGACTGACCCTCTCGCTAAAAAGCGTCAACACTTGGCGCGAGGAAGCAAGAGAAGAATAAAGATCGAAAGAGAGAGAGAGAGAGCGAGAAAGCGAGAGACGAAGAAGAGAACACAAACGACCTATCCCGCAGCATCACGTACGAATGATGGATGCTGCCGATAACGAGCTCTAATCTCCCCGTGATCTCGTCGCCATTTACGTATGTGTCACGCCACAACGCTTCTCCTATTCGTTATTTCGCCATTACGTGAATAACTCGTCCTTCCATCCTCCTCCTTCTACGTATAGTTAGCATTTTTATTATTTCTTTTATTTGCTCCGGATAATAATCGCTGTTGTTCAATCATTCAGCCGCGTTCGATGAGCGCGGTTTTCATCAAAATCGAAACGCCATTCTTCCGAAACGTCACGTCATTTTCAACCCAAATGTCTCCACCATTTTTTTCGTTGATTCTTCATCTTCATCGAATCAATTCATTTTTGGAACGTTCAATCTTTCCCGAATAATGTTGAACGGCAAATGTTGAAGTCGATTTGAAAAAATCTCAACTTCACCTCGCGGTAAAATCGACTTTCGTAATTATCATTTGTGTCAGACATTTATCGATAAATCTTTCAAAGCATTTGGTGGGTTTTCGTTTTTTAAGGTAATTTGTTTTCAGTATTTTTCGTTGTACATATATTTTTAAGCAGCAAACACCTTATCAAACTTATTCCGTGTATATATTTATTTTTATTTGGATCGCCATCCGCTAATGCATTTCACCAAATAACACTTTTATAAATACGCTGAGAAAAAAATTCTCAAATATTTATCAATAATAACAAAAAAAATTCATTTCAACAGTTTATTTATTATATTTGAGACTGTCAACCAAATATATTGTTATAAAGATTTTTTTTTTGTTATTTTTGTTAAATATTTAGTCGTGCGTATTCAGCTAATTAATCGTCCTTTTCAACCAAATTTTGTTTTCAGTGCATCCATTTATTTTCGCTTATTCTATAAACTTTGCTGTGTTTTTGGTGGATGATTTTTGACAGTCGTTCTATATTAACTTCTATGGTAAAAAAAATTAATTCTCTCTCTCCAAAAAAAACCACATCAACTATAATTTGGTTCTGAGGGCTTTCGATCCATATTTTTTCAACTATTTTTATTTTTATTTAAACCAGATGAACGTAGATTCGATCTGAAAGTTTTCATCCAAGATTTGGATCGCTCGTGCTTACCTTTTTTTTCGAAATATATTTAGCAGGCAGTCACTTTTGGTAACAAGGCATTTGAAGAATGTGTAATCTTGAAAGATCGTTAATACTGTTTGTTTTCATGATGGACTCTGCTGTTTTAATGCAGATAATCTATCCTCTCCGCAGCAGCAGCAGCAGCAGCAGCGAGTCTTATCTCCAAAATGAGCACATGGCTGCGTATTATTGTAAGGTCAGTATATGCGGTTGTCTGTTGGTTTCTACACGGCCCTGAGATCTGTTGGGAGCTTAAGCTCCTAGAAAAGAGCTTGGGACCTATAATTTAGCAGACGATTGGCTGCTGACGCGAGTCAATTAGGCCACGAGCGGAGCAGCTTAAAACTGTAGCCTTGCATCATTCAATGTGCTGAGCATTTATGAGTGTGTGTGTGTGTGTGTGTGTGTGGGTGAGTGTTGCACTCGAGGAATTGGATCGTCCATATGGATTGATGGGGTTTAAACCCTCTTCATGTTTCTCAACGACACTCGAACGCGCGCAGTTAGGCCGCAAACCGCAACGTTCTAATAAGTCACTCGAAGACTTAACTTCGACCACCGACCTTTCGAGACTCCTTCATTATCGGGGCTAGTTCTGAAATGAAGAAACAGCTCGACGAAAAAAATGGAAAAAATACTAAAATTTGTCTCGTCACGTCCTGCTGTTTCCCTCGAATTTCCTCCTCCCTTCTTTCCTCCATTTCGTTTCTACGATATTTCAGAAAAAAAAAAAAATAAGAAACACACACGAAATTAGACGTTTTCCTGTACCTCCGACTGCGCCTCCGTGTGGAAACCTTCCTCTCAATTATTTCTTTTTTCATCTCTCTTCCCTCTTCTCTCTCTCTTCCCTCTTCTCTCTCTCTCTCTCTCTCTTCATTCTACTCCGACTTTCAGGCTATACTTAAGTAGTTAAGTATTGTTACACGCCTATCAGTATAACTTATTACCAACCGGAAGCTTCTTTTCCTATATCCCTTTCCCCAACTCTTCAAACTCCCACACTATTTAATCGAGAAAATGATACACAAGAGGAAAACCCTGCTTCGTTTCCTTCTCGTTCTTCTTCCTTCGACACTTTTCTTCAGACTTCGCTCTCACGCTATTCCCAAATATGTATCGCGATGCAGGAAACCCTATTTTTCCACATTTACTAACTTTTTTCACAAATTTTTAGCGACTTTTCGTGATTTTGTTGAAAAAATTTTCACTCTTTTTTCCCACCGTTCTTTAATGTCCTTTTCTTTTAACTCTTTTGTTCAAACTCCCCTCTCACGCTATTCCCAAATTAAAATCGCGATGCAGCAGACCCAATTTTTCCACATTTACAAACTTTTTTTACACATTTTCTAAGATTTTTCGTGATTTCGTTCCAAATTTTTTGCTTTTTTTCACTCTGTGTACTCTTTAATCGCGTTTTTCCAAAGGCTCTGCTTTTATTTCTCGTCTACAAATTCCCAATCCCACGACAATTCAACGTCGTTTGTGGCGACAATTATTCCGAGGTTTGATTATTCCGTACAAGAGCTGCTTTTGGCTCTCACTAAACTGCAGTATCTATATATTTATCTACGTGCACATACACAAGCCGATGAATAGGCTGTGAAAATCAATTTGATGGACCAAGAGCGAGAGAAAAGGGATGAGGGAGAGAGAGAGAGAAAGAGAGAGAGAAGAAAACGCGTGCCGAATTACCTCTACGTGACAAACTGGCGGGCTTCAACGTTTTCCCCATTATCGAACGAGATTCGTCCTATAAAATATACATATATACAGACGTAAATGTTTTATGTGTATATATATCGACAAAAGACTATACTCGTACTGCAGAAACATTCATAGTGTCATCTAACACCGAAGGGGACCGATTTATCTACCGTTCCCTCCATTATTTTCCACGTTATATATAAACTGTATATACGAATGTTGTTTACAATACGATCGCACATGTAAATGTACTGATGATTCACTCGTACTCCGCGCATGTACTCCAAACTTTCGACGAAACTGCACTGAGTTTTCAACAAGTACACCGTTGCTCACGCTTTTCCCTTCGATGCAATAAAATATTTTCTCTTGTCCAATGCGAATTAAGCAAAGTGCTTTTGCAGTGTCATTAAAATTCAATTTTTTTGCAAATCTTGCGAAATTGTTTTCAAAGTTATTTCAATAACTTTCGAATGTTGGATTTTTTTTTTTTTTTCTTTGATGAAGGAAAATTATTACTCGTCGTTCAATTGTCAACATTTTTTCATTTATCTTCATTGAGATTTCGAAATTGTTCGTCCGAAAATCGTTTCCAAATTAATCGACTATTCGGTTCGGTTCGATCGTTCAACGCTTTCAGCATCATTTCTTATCAACTTTCCTTTTTTTACAGAAGAAAATACATTTAATCGCATTTTTATAGAAAAATAATCAATCAGAGTGACATTTCTAATTGAATTGACATTTGATTGAATCAAAAACGATCAAAAATATTGGTGACAATAAATTTTGGTGTTTAACGAATATTTTGATCCAATTATTTATTCTCTGTCATTTGTTCTTCATTTGCAATGCAATAACAAATGTAAAAAAAATGTTGACAATTGATAGTTAATTTTTTGTTTTTTTTTTTGGTACAAATACACTTGAACTAAATTACAAATAAAAGTAAAATCTCGAAATGTTTTAATGCGAGTCTTTTCTTCGAGGGTATGTTTGGTTTTTTTTTTTTTTTTTTTTTTCTTCACTTTATTGTGGTAGGCTAGAGAGACGAGAGAAATGAGCCGACGGAAGGTGTATCGGTCGATGTATATTTCGCGCTCGATATAATCCAGAATGGAACAAGGGACTAATCCAGGTCGCTGTCATCCGTGGAGAGCTCGCAGGGTGTGCATCACGAATACATATGTATATATGTGTATATTATATATAGACAATAGCAGGAAGCTGAGAGAGAATTTATATAGCAGATAGAAAATGGTGGAGAGAAAGAGAGAGAGAGAGAGAGAGAGAGAGAGAGAGAGAGAGAGAGAGAGAGAAAAATGTCCAACGAGACCCCATAAATTAAATATCTCGTATGGGCAATTCTTTCTCATTTTTTTTATTCATAAATCTCACTCCTTTTTAATCGAACTGACACTTTGCGTGTCTTTTCGTCCATTTTCAAAAGAGTATTCAATGTCTTCGGGATTTTTGACTCGGCAAAAGTAACTTAATTATGAGCCTGTGATTTTTTCAAAATTATTCACTTATTTGTTTACTTTTCTGCGAAAATATTGAGTAAATACTAAGCACTAGACTCTTTTTAGATTATTTTCAATTTTTCGATTTCTTCATTAACTTTTTTATTTCTAATTTTACGATCAAATGATATTGTTTGCCATAAATTGACGTCGAAATTTGATTTTTTATAGAACAATTTCGTCGAGGATATCAAATGAGTCGTTAATTGTATAAACTAATGAAAAATCGATACAAATTCTCTACGAGATCGTGAGGAAACGTGACTGAAGTATTACTTGAACATAAAAAATGGCCAAAGTCTTTTACTAAGTGAATATGAGAATCCCTCGTATACCTTGTTCCTCAGGATTACAACACGTACCAAATTAACCTTTGTGTCTCGCTTCTTTTATTTTTCACTCTCTCGTTATCCCTGCGATATACTTCGAGAGATAATGTCGACGAGTTTGTTCCTCCGTCTCGGTCGTTGCTTCGTTTTTACTTGTTTTTTTTTTTTTCTTTCTTTCTTTTTTTTCTTGTCTTTAGTCCCATCAAAACTCCTACACACAATGTTCTCTCTCCGGAGAGTGGTGACTAAAAAAATGTCACGGGTTCTCAAAGTTTAACATGGAAATTCACTCCGTAACATAATGCGAAACTAATACTCCCGTTACTTAACTCTAAGATCTCTTAACAGACATGACTTGTCACGCTCGTTGACAACGAGTGACAGTTCTAACGAAAATACGAGATTAAAAAAAAAAAAAAAAAAAAAAAATTAATATTAAGTAGGAAGAAGGAAGAAGAATCACCATTATTTCATATCAATTTAAAGCAACCACTCTGCGAGTGTGTGACAAACCAGTTTTGTAAGTTCTTGTCAAACAAGGCTGATAAGTGTTTTCTATATAATTATGAAGCTAACGGTACTCGATGCCATTAGAGAGAAAAATGGACGGATCGTGGAAGGTTTTTTTCGTGGTTACAGTTGTTCGTATAAAACGAAACAAAAATATTCCTCGTTATTTAAGAAATTTATGTGGAGTAATTAAAAATGGAGGTTGCCTTTTTTTTTGGTGGATTTTTTAAGCTTTTGACATAAAGCTGGAGTTGTCACTTTGACAGCTCCAATTTTTTTTCAAAACCAATTTGATCGACATTTTCGATGTATCCTCCTGCTGAGTCTCGATGTTTTTTTTCAAGTTTCTTATGGTGCATGTCGCTTGAAAGTTAACAAAAATTTAGCCACTTCCGTGTGTCGAAGGGATTTTCCACAATTTATTTTTTGCCTTCTTTTCAAAACTGCAATACAATAGTTTATCAGAAAAAAGTATCTGCGAGTGGTACCCAGTGTTTAGAGTCGTTGAGAACCCTTAAAAATGACTAAAAAAATAAAACCCCATAGAAACTAACCATAAAAATGACGAGCCCTCTTTCTTTTCCTCCATCTTGTTTCTCCCAGTTAACCAAATAAGTTTAAACAGTCAAATATCTTGGTAAATAATATATATAACACCATTATACGATCAGAAGTGTAGAATCCACTTAAGGAGAAATTCGAACAAGGGCTGGTGTGGTAAGGCGATAACGAGTGGCGATGACTGTACACGCCTGCGAGACGCAAAAGAACCCTTACAAAATGGCGTTTCGGGTGTTTCGAAAAGTCGATGGGACGAGTATACATATGATATTACGAAGAACGCGAAAGGATGTTGAAACCAGAGAGAGAGAGAGAGAGAGAGAAAGAGAGAGAAAGAGTAGGTTCGATGGTAGGAAAACCAAACCCCTTGTACGAGTCCGTAGCACTTTCGTGACAGAGCCAACCCCCTCGGGGTCTGCTCGTTCGTGGCGCAGGGGGAAAGGGCATGAGGCTCACGTATAACACGTTATGTAATCGTATACAGAGCACGCCTTGTATCCTGCGCGCTTATATACACTCAAATATATATATATATATATTTATTTAAGAGAGAGAATTGAAGGGGATATTCGTGGAGAGTCATATAGGAACGTGCTCGCGCAATCCACGCTGATATGCTTTGTAGCTCGGCCATGTGTCGCTAATGCGTATCCCATGGGGGGTCATTTCTATTCTATTTCACGTTGCGACACTGTTGGATAGCTTCGATGCTTCTGTTCTCCACTCCCTCTATCATGCCTATGTACCATTCATCCCTTCGATACGTCTATATATACAAATATATAGTCATACAAGACGTTTCAAAAGTCACTAGATCTTGAGACTATCAACAGTCGATATGGAATTAAGTTTTAAGAATAAATGTGAGAGAAAGTTTTCTTATTGAGAATTTGCAGGTTAGTAAAACGTCAGAAGAGCTTTTTGAACAACCTGTAAAACCATTTTTTTATTTTGTCATGACCGTGAATACGTTTTTTTCTTTTTCTAAAATTTCTTTATTCAGTTATTCGTTTTACAAAAATGTTTTATATTATCTTTTATTTCGACTTCTTTTTTTTTCCTCTTTTCTTGCGGTTTAATTTTTTATTTATTGAAGTAAGAATTTTGAAAAAATCGTTTTAGGAACTCCATGGATCGTGTATATGAGAAAAGTTTATTTATATGCATATATATATCGTATCAAAGGATGTATAAAGACCCGAAATGTCTCCTCCTACTCCAATGAATTTTACGTATTCCCACACCCCTCTTTCTACACCATTGTAGGGTTTGTAACTCTGCCAGACCTCCCTTTCGCCCTTTTTTATAGTATCTCTCTCTCTCTCTCTCTCTTTTACGATCCCTTTGCTCGAGGGCATCGTGTAAACTCCCCCTTATCGCTTATGATAAACGCATCATGGAGACTCCACAAGGGCGCCTGCAGATTGACGTAAAATCAATGAACAAAGTCAATAGGCCTTTTCGTCTCACTCTTCAGTACTACTCTGTAAGATATCCTGTCCTTTTTATCCGTATACTCTGTCTACTATACTTACATTTGTACATATGTAGCATTTGACTCAAGTTTTACGAGTCCTTGACTATTTTGTCACCCTCATTCACTTCCTCAACGTTTTAATCTCTTATTTCATTCGATTTGAGCTCCACATTATCATAAAATTAATATCTACTCCTTTATTTTGGAAAAACTATTAAAATCCTTGAATCGGGCCTCAATTGGCTGGTTAATTATAATTTGAATCATATCAGGAAGTATTTTTGGATATTTTCAACTTTAATATTTAACTTGATTGATTCGTTGATGGATTGAAATAAAATTATGAAGAAAAACTTTCATTAGCGATTTGAAACTCAACAATTGCCTCATTATTCAACAAACCTGCTTTTTTGTTTGTTTTTTTTTTAGTCTCTGTAATATTGAAATAATTGTATTTCCAAATGATCCACATTTCCCACGAGAATCTTTTTGATAAAACCCTATATTATTCACTCGACAGAATCAAGGACCCATTTGGCAGGATAATTATCGTCGGATTTGTTTATTTGGCCAGTGTGAAACCGACACTTGGCTGCTACCGGTGCATTATGTACTTCGTTTCTCATTTTATCCTCTCGGCTCGTTTTCGGGTTCTAATGATCGCACCGATGCCTTGATCTTTCCATCTTTTTCAAGATCAATTATTATATTTATATATATAGATATATTAAATACGAGAATTGGTCGAAGAACGAGCACGAGTTCCCTTCTTTGTGTCTTTATATATATATTCAAAATATATACATATATATCGACCATTATATGCTGGAACCGTATATATTATGCTACTGGGTTTCAACCTTCAAAAATTCAAGAGTCATCGTCGCTAACGAGTGGATGAAGGCCCGTAAGAACAGAGAAAGGAAGAAAAAAAAGTGCAAACAGAAGCAGCAGACGATACACCGAACATTTTTATCAGCGGACCATTAATGTGATTATTACTTGATAAATAACGATTTATCAAACATCGAGTGTTTGAACTATTTTTAATAAATTTGAGACAAATAAAAAAAGGGTTGCGAGGCAATAGTCAGGAGACTGAGCAACAGGATCGATGGAAGGACTTTGTCTATTTTAGAGTTTCTACTGTCAAAATTGGGCCTAACATTTGAAACGTTGCATCAAGTTTTCGAATCAATAAAAATTCCTTTAATTTTAAGGTCAAATTTGTACTGGAAATTAAACGGTGAAATTTTTATGATTTTCTTCGTTTGTTGAAAAAACATCTAATGAAATTAGTTGAATTCGCGGTAGGATTAAATATTTTAACTCAGATATTCGAGATTATATTTTGCTGATCTTTTCGGAAATGATAAAAATTGGGTTAATTATTTTGGTTTCAACATTTTTTTCGAATATTAATACATGAAATGAATGAATAATCGTTTTTTATTCGATTGGAAACGATTTTGCGGAATGAACAGATTGAAATTCTCAAACCATCAGCAGCAAATCATTGTGGAGGATTTCCAACGTTTTTTTTTAACACAAAAGTTGAAGGAAAACATAATTTTTCGTTTCCTCGGGGCTACATTTGTCGCGTTCGTTTGAAAAGTCCGTCAAACGATAAGCTTTTTTTCTCTGTTCTCCGCGGGTATTACGGGAGGGACAGAAAAGGAGAAACAGCGAAATATAAGGACGAAAAGAGAATGAATTTTTGCGGGGCTGTGGAAATGGAAGTAGTGACGAGAGAGAGAGAGAGAGAGAGCGGCGAACGATGAGCAAGCGCGCGCCGTTGACGCGACTCGTTTGTTTGCCATTTCCTCGACGAAACAAAGAGCGAACTGAAAGGCAACGAGAGAATGGATCGTGCGATGGATTAAAAAAAAAAAAACAAAAAAAAAAGCAAAAACAAAAAGCGCAACGAAAAACGAGGAGATCCGAGGGAGAGAGCGAGAGAGCAACGGAGTGAGGAAGAGCTCGAGTGGTTAAAAAAAAATCAACGAGCAATCTCGAGAGTCCCGGACGAGATAAAGCGCGAGAGTGAGAAAGAAAGAGACGCCACACGATACGGAAGAAACGCGCTGATGGGATGCCGTTGTTATCAGGAATAAAAAAAAAAAAAACGAAAAAACGAAAGAAAAAAGTAAAATTTCAGGATTACCCGTTCACAACCTTCATAGGCGCTCGCGATCGCGCGGCCAGATAAAAAGAAGAAAATAACTAAACCGAGAGAAGCAAAAACAGATTCCCGAACACTCACTTCCCCTCATTCATCACCCACGCGATGGCTATACGCCACCATTTTTGTTTTGTTTCCTCCTACCGGAAGCAATGCCATAGTCGTGTTGCTCTGATCAAGCTACGAAAAATCGTTTCTGTTCCTATTATTCGTTAATCGAAAATCTTCACGTTCTAGATATTTCTATAGCGATCGGATTGTTCGTTCGTGTCATTATTTCAAAAATGACTGTGTAATCATGAGACTTTATTGAATCGGAGAATCATTTATTCCGCCGATCATTCAAATTAGAAAGTAAATTACAACCCAGTAGCTAATTAGCCTGAAAAATTCTTACATTTTGGATCAGCATCAAGTTTTTTTTGACATTCATATCGAAAAATTGTTTTTCAGTTTTTCTCACATACAAAATGCTTTGCGGGCATAAGTTAATTAAGAAAAGTTGTTGTTAATTGACTAAAGAACAACATACTCCAAATTCAAGGTCATCCGAGGTAATTTGTACTTGCTGTATGATTACAAAAATTGCTAACATTTTTTTCTTCATATTTTTTCGAAAAACTAAATGTAGCTTCTTCGATGTTGCATTAAAATGAATGCAAAGTTTTAGAAAGCTTCACCATGAAGGAGCCAAAGTATTTATCGATGAAAATGTAACTTTTAACACGAGCTCTTACGAGAGACTACCGAAAATTGTGATTTTCACCAATAAATATCTGAACGTTCCGCTTGGTGAAACCTTCTAAAATTTATGACACAAATTCTCAAGAAAATCTTAAGAAAACGATATAACGAAAGAACTACCTTAATGGTCACAAAATCAATCCAAAATTGTAGCAGATGAGAGAACTAAGAATACCAAAAGCTTGGTCGAGCCAATTTCTGTATATTTCCTGCATAGAGTAAAACTTTTTTATTCCGATAGATCGAGCAGCATCAAGAAACGTAACTTCCAAAACTTCCAGCTCGGTTGGAATGACTGATCTATGCTCCGAAGCACACAAAAGTCAAATAACATTGTACTAAAATATTCAAAATTTGTTAGTCTCGAGCGAAAGTCTACAAAATGTTGAATATTCAAGAATCTTCATGAACTTTTCGTGCATAGGGCAGAAGTAGCATCGAAATTCTATAGACTACACGAAAAGTGAGGAGAGAGAAAAAAAAATGGCGTCGAACATTCGGTGGATGATAATGTATCGAAGGGGATCACGGTCTCAGGGGGTGGTCCTAAGGGGTGTTGGTTTGGGATTCAGAGTCCAACAAGAGGGTGGAAGAGAAAGAGAAAGAGTGAGAGAAAGAGAGAGAGAGAGAGAGAGAGAGGTGTTTTGTTCACACTACGTTCTCCAGAGTTCGTTTTGTTCGTTCTTGGAGTTCTCACTCTTGCATGATGGCAAAAAAAATCCCCTTGTACACCATCAGGGCGCGTCCTCCATTGAAAGTCGATGAGGGCTGCGAGGTAGAGCGAGAGTCGCGAGAAACGCGTCCAATGCTTGGGCTCCCTTCATCCAACAATCGATTTCGTTCGAAAAGTCAATTCTACTTGTGTGTGTTTGTGTGTGTGTGTGTTGAGTTGTAAATGAAAGAGAAAGAAAAGACCGAGAGAGAGGAGATGCGGGAGGGACCAAAAAAAAACAAAAAATGGGGGGTTGCAAAGGGGATAAAAAAGAATGAAATCTCTTATATATAGATACAGACGAAAAAGGATGTATAAAAGAAAGAAAAGAGCACATGGTATAAGTACATTGAACGAGAGGCCGCTTTCGATTGACTTCGCCATATTGAATTTAGTTTTATGGGCTCTCGAGTCATGGGGTTTGTTGGAAGGGACTTCAAAACGTGTATATATATTATTTATTATATAAAGATATATATATATATGTTTTTTAGTACCAGTAGCAATATCCAGAATACAGCAAAGGCCAGAGGATGGAACGAAAAACCGCCTGCTACGTTGGATGGTACCTCCTGAGGGATAACGAAGTTACCTCAGGAGCCTCTACGTGACCAAAATTCCTTCTGCCACTCTGACAAAACACATTGACTGTCCTCCATTTTTGTTTTTCATTTTTTTCCTCTTTTTCTATATACACATACCGTGTTGAGCTCCTTTTTGCCTTTTGTCGTCAAGTTTTCGAGTACTTTTCCCTCGACGTCTAAAACGCCATGTAGTTTTGTTACTAACTTAGTTCTTTTTTGTTTGATGGGTGTCTATGGGTTTTGGAAATAAACGAATTCTTTAACCACAGTTTTTTGATGGTGCAACGAAACGGGGTTCGATGGAAAAATAACAGGATAACAATGGAACTATTTTGTCGGACGTAATGCATCACGATATCGTGTCAAATTTGGAATTTTGTTTGCGGTAAAGGAAATAAATGTTGCCTCCTGCTTCTTTTTTTTTTTCTATGTACACGGATCGAGGTTTATTGTTACCCAGGATATGTGGATGGATGACAATTTCTTATTTAGTTACCCCATAAAAATACACGAAATATCGTATGCGACATTGTCAAAACGAGACCCTCTCGCTTCACGATATGTATCAAATTATCCTCATAATGAATGATGGCGGCAACGTTACACCTACCAGGTGTCCTTTAAACGCCCTTCTTAAATACCATTGACAAGTGAGCCCGCGACAACGTGCTCCATCAAAGAACTCTCCAAGTTCTCTCTCTCTCTTTCTCTCACTTTTTGCGGCTTTAACACAATGTCAGTTGCAATGACGAAAATAACAAAAGTACACACACACATGAGAAAAGGAATAAGAAATAAAGAAAAAGGAGGGAATAAGAGCGAGATGAAAATCGTGACAATGGTTCAGCTCTCCACTGACACTTCACAAAAGGTGTTGCTTTAATAGGTGTCCGGTTACCAACGACAGTAACAGACCAACCAGCCCCTATGTATGTTCCTCTATTTCAGCCCCACACTCACTTTCTCTGTACACGATTATTCGAGATTTTCTCGCGCCGATATGGACCTCGACACGAGGGATGAAAATTCCAAATCCCACAACCGCATTTTCCTGTCGTCCGTTACAGGATACCATTTTTTTTCCTTTTTTTTCCACTCGCGGTTTAGTTCTTTCTGCTAGCATTTCGAATTGTGGGCTCAACGAAATGGATCACATTGCAGAAAATGTTCACCGATATCCAGGTCGAAAATCATATCTACTCGCGTAAGTCAACTTTTTTTTTTTTTTTTTTAAAGCAAAGCATTTTTTCGGAATCATGATTCGATGATAGTTGAACGAGTAGGTTATTTATTTTTGTTGATAGTGCAATTTTATTGTCAATCAAACAAATCGTAGAGAAAATCAATTGAAATTACGTGGTCAGAAATATCAGATATTTGTTGACACACTTGAATTTTTGAACTTTATCGATACACTGGGTCAATTTGACCACGATCGAGTCAACTGGGCCAATTTCCGGATCGAAAAAATCGATAATTCTGGTTGCAAGAGCGTTGGTAGTTCTCAGAAATATTAATATGTTAGTTTCAGTTGATGCCAGAACGATAAGTCCGGGTCAAAATGACCCAGAGTGTCAAGAATCGATAAAAGTAAATATAATCTTAAGTTTTTTCGAGGCGAAATTAATTCCAACTGCATCTTGAGCCCATTATGGTTAGCGACGGCGAGTGAAGACGCCGCCTCGGCCGTCGGGAATGGTTATAAATAACCGGAAAAGAGGTAGACTGTAAGTTTTACTGGATTTAGTGATCCACGCGGAGCCCACTTGGTTACATAATTGCAAGTGGGTTCGTTAACAGCGCGAATGTCGTAGAGAATTTTGCAGTCTCGAGACCGCGTGGAGTGCACCTGGAGAATTGAAGAGAACTTTTCGTGCGCAATCTACGCTATGAAATGGAAGAACGGAGAGAGAAAGAAGAAAAATAGAGATGGAACATGAAAACGTGTTCACTTGTGACACGCAAATCAAAATGCAGTCTCTCTTGCTCGAGGTATAAGCCGACGGAGGAGAAGAGGTCCTCGAATAGTGACGATAAGGGTCCTCCTCGACTCTATATACTGGAGCACGAAGACCGATGAGAAATATATATATATATATTTATATAAATGTATAGATCGAGTGAAGTACCCATTGCAAGAGTAACCCAACTCTTACCGGAGTCCTCGACTGAAACGCTCCACTAATTGCGTTCGTGACACGTCCCATCGGCAACTGTCAAATCATTCCTTCATTTGCTAACCAACGATTAGCCCTTTGCCAATTATTAGGTATATTTACATTTATTTCACGATAAAAATCCTCATTTTCCATTTTTTCTTCTGCCTAAATTATTATTTTATTTTTATTATTGAAAATATCGATTTGACAACTGTGTCGAAGGAACTGATTCGAAGGAATCAAAACGGCGAAATGTCAAATTATTTGATTAATCGGACACTGGAGAATGAAAATGCAGGAAACAAATAATTGTTTTCAATTATTTATTATGTTTGAATTCGTTATAATAATGTTTATTTCTCCACTGCGACGTTTCAATTGCTCTCTGATTATGAGGATTAAACAGAAAAAAATGGCTGTCCGCCACTCGACCATTATTACGAGGTTCATTTATAAAAGAGCAATTAATCTAATGATTTCTTGTTTTCTGTTATAAATATCATAAATCCACCTCATTATTTTTGTTTCACGTCATTTACGTCGAGTATTTGAAACAATGAATTGAACGAAATTGTATTTATACGGTTAATGTCACGTTTGACACCTGTCAAAAAATTGAAAAATTCTCTTTTCTATCATTTTTAATGCAAACATTCGAAAAATAAAAAAAAGAATCGATATGACGTATCGTTATAATAATTCCTGTTATTATTTACACTCTATTTTAACATAGATAGATAGATATGGAATTTTACATGCATACCCTTATCGGGTTTTTACATGGGTGGTATTGCTCACAATTTTCCTCTTTACTCCTCTCCTCTTTCCCACATTTTTCCACAATTCCATATTACCACCTGGACCTACATTTTTACGTGGATTCCGAACCACGGATCTATTTTAACATTTAAAAACGCATTTTTTTTCGTTCTTTTAGAAAAACTTGTAAACTTGGTCCTCAATTAAAAATGTATAACGTCAACGATTTTCTTATTTCATCCGGAAATTAATGAAGAGAATCCCCGTGCATCCAAAGAGACTTTATTATTTCTCCATCATCATCGGAGCATATTATACTAATCTTGCAATAATGGCGAGAATCTCATCCCTTTTGGCGTTCTCTCATTACCAAATGATGGAGGGAATCCCTCGACGCGACAACCCCCTGTTATTGGCAATTGAAACTCGAGGGCTCATCCCTCCCTCTCTCTGGCTTTCTCTCTGGCAATGAAATTTCGCGACATTGATGAATCGAGAGGATTTCCAGTTGTGAGAAAAAGTGACAGCTCCGGGAGCGAGACGTTGATGAATTTTAATGGGAATTTTTGTATCTTTCGTTGTAAAAAAATTTAAAAAAAATAAATGAAGAAGAAAAAAACGTAATGTATTAAAAAGTGATGAAAAAATGATTGCTGGGCTTAGCGAATCCTAACAATGGCCGATCACTCGCTATACACTCTTAATAACATATAGTTTTTTTCCAAATATATATACATATATATTTTTCTTCATATTGCGATCGTGCGTGTCGACCCCTCGTATTTTCACTCACGCGCCCCTTTTTGCCGGAAGTGGGAACGTAACCATGGTTACAACATTGAGACTTTGTTCGACGGTGTGTGGGACTCGTTATATGGGACGAAGGGTGTGATGACAAAATGGTTCCGAGCCAAAACTTCACTAACTGTATTTTCTTTCCTTTTCAAAAACTAAAATCTCTCGAAATCATGAATTTTCATGAAATTTTCTCCCTTTCGTATTCGCCAGGATAACGAAACTTGCGTGACAAGAAATTTCGGTCGATCGCGAATCGTTTTATCGATTCGAACATCGAATTTATTGACGATCGTGCAGTCTAATGGCGTTCGGGCCAAACGCAAATTACGAACGTTTGCAGGTAAACGACCAATTTTTCTATTTTTTCAATCGATTTTTTTTTGGTTTATCGACATTTATCAATTTATTCAAAATTATAATATTATAAATAATCAAATTTTTTACTGACACTATTTTTTCACGTTATCAACGCACTCCGAAAAAGTTTCTTCAAGAATTTCGACACATTTCTTACGATTGTTTTTCTTTAAATAATAATGAAACTATTTTAATTCCAATGACCTCCGCGAGTACGAAATGTCAAACGAACTGGACGTCAGGAATAATCGTTGAAGACTCAAAGGATTAAATAATATCGAGTTCAAAATAGTGTTTCAAATAAAATAAACATTTGCAAGTTCAATAACGAAATTTAAATGAAAATTAATTAAAATTTGAATGAAATATTGGCAAAAGATTTTTGCTTCTCAATTATATCGTGCGTAATTAATATAATGATAAGAGTCTCTAACTTTTCGCTAGACTTTTTGACACGTGCTTCTCATTTATTCGATTATAATCAAAACCCAAGTATTTGGTCCACCCATCAAATTTATCAAATCCCTTGAAACGAGTTCCAATCACGCGATTGTCGATTAAAGATTCACGCGACAAATACGGCGAATATTTGTTCAATTTGTGTGGTCAGCAAAGCTTGTTGGCTTTGGTAGAAATAAAGAAAAGAAACAATAAAACAAAAATATGGAGAAGAAAATACGAACGAATAACAAGAAAATGATTACGATGAATAAACAAACGAAAGAAACAGAGAGAAGAAAAAAACATATGGTCGAAGAAGAAGAGAAAGAAAAAGAAGAAGATATTATACGAAGATACGGTTTCGGGTGAAGCATTTTAAAAGTGATTCATCCCTCTGGGTTCATGGGTCTGGTTGGGCGTTTGTAGCAACCGGTGGCGCCCGCACTCTGACACTATCTGTACGATCGGGCCTCCGTGTATCCCGTCAGCGAGAGAAAGAGAGAAAAATGACGAAAAAAAAAATCAGGAACAACACTCTCGATCTCGAGTTGTCGAAAAAGAACAAAACTCTGAGTGTGTGCATTTGTGGTTGTGGAGAGAATATGAGAAAAGATAATATCTAACGGTATAAAGAAGCCGGTTAAAAAAATCTATAAATACATATGCGAGGAGAAGAAATTTTCTCAGCAAAATGCGACGAAGATGATTTCCTGTCAAAAAAAAACCACGAATTTCCATGATAAATTTAGTATATTATTAAAAAAACTTAATTTTTTTTGTTTTAATTCTCGTGATTGGCAAACAAAGGAAAGATTTGTTAGTCAAAGACTGCTACGAGGGGTCCCTCGTGTTCCAAAATGGCGTTGCCGCTCCGGGATTCTAATCCCGGATGAGACGAGAGCTGCTCTCTCGTCCCCGAGGTACGGAGAAACGAAGGAAGTAAAGAGAAGAGAAATGACAAGATGTGTGCATACAGATCAAACGTTTGCAATAATAAAGCCTCAAGTCTCAGGCTTTACCGTAATTGCTTCTCAAAAGTTACGCCGTTTTAATACGCCGTTGGTATAAATAAGAGAGAAAGAGAATACGACTACGACGTCGCTCGAGAAGAACGACACGAAACTACGGAGATGAGAGGGACACATCTCTCGGATTACGTCTTAACAAGCTCCACGACGTTCATTTGTCTTATCCGCCTGGTGTGGCCTCTGTCGCTAATGCGACAGCGCAGCTGTTGAAATGATTAATTTAACGAAGAGAGAGAGAGAGAGAGAGAGAGAGAGAGAGAGAGAGAGAGAGAGAAATCTAGAGAGATGAGCGAAACGGTAATACTCACGAGAGTTTCAAATCCTCACACAACTTTGACGTGTAGCTCTTATCTCTGCCATTCTTCAACTCGACGTGTTCCTCATCTGGAAGAGGTTCAATTAAACGACTACTGGCTTACGAGTGTTTTCACACTTTGACAAATCACAATCCCTTTGTAAAAAAACAAAAATATATAAAATATGTAACGATTTTTCGAATATTTAAGGGTTAGATGAGTGCTGAGTTTTAAAGACGCTTTTAGACCAAGGTTGACGTACCAATTAAACGTGTTTTTAGAGGATTTATATTAGAAGGTGGCTTATTAACGTGGAAAAATCTTAAAAACGATAGATTTGCAAAACCATCAACTGACAAATTCAAATTTTCATGATGACACAATTTCACTGGGATTTTTCAAAGAATTATCTGTTTTTTTTTAAACCGATTTTAATCCACCACGTCTCATTTCGTTCCTCAACCGATTCTCTACGAATCCACCGCCTAGATTTTGGTTAAAACTTAATCGTTTCACTGTTGCAGTCAATTGTTTATTGAGCGAAAATACTTTTTCATAAATAATTTCTGAACGAATGAAGTTAAAGAAAAATTTACGTGGTGGGTTCGTAGAGGATCAGTAGAGGAACAAAATGAGACCAGGTGCATTGAAATCGGTTCAAAAATGCAGGTTATTCTGCGAAAAATCCCAGTGAAAATGTGTCATCAAGAAAATTTGCATTTATCAGTTCATGATTTTGCGAAACTATCGTTTTTAAGATTTTTTCCACGTCAATAAGACATGCCGTAATAAAAATTGCATTGTGCCTGAAAAGAAAATGGCCGAATAAAAAGATCGATTAAATGAGAATAAGACTGGTATCTACGAATCAACAGATCGTATGTTCGTTTTGTACATTTGTATCGCGTGCGACGTCGTTTCACCTCCTATTATATTGGATTACCTCTCAATATATATTTTTTCTTTTCGTTCCCTCACGACCTGTCAACTTCAGCAGCACGTGCTCCCATATTTTTCTATATTTATATATTAATACATCATAAATATACGCTTTATTATGTCCGCTTGATTTTATACGCGACAATTGCCGATCGATGACTAATCCCCTTTCGTTTTATTTATCTAACTTGTATATTCATATATGCATTCATAATCCACGAAGTGTCAGCGCCAAGTGAAGACAATTGCCACTCTTAACCGTCCTTCGTTCTCTTACATTCTATTTTCATTTTATAATCTGTGTAGGCATGGCTCTTGCATGGCTTTGTGAGCCTGTGTATTCTTCAACGAGCCCAACTTACTCGATTAACACTTCGAAAGCCGTAACATACGAGTTTAAGGCCTGACGACGAGAACCGAACGACTCTGCTCGCTTCTCATTCGTTATTTCATTCATTTCTTCCATTTAATTCTCTCACTAATTTATACTTACCGTCCGTGAAAAAAGACAAAAAAAATCCAAAACATTTGACCGAGATGTCTTGTTCCAATTCTCGGAACACTCGGGAGCCATTTGTTGTATTTTATTTTTTCGTTGTTTGATTTTTGTAATGATATTTAATCGATTGCTGGAAAATCTTTGTGGAAAGTAATTTCTAGACGTTTTCAAACGAACGTTTCAAAATTTGCTGTCATCAAAAGTCATAACGACAAAAAAAAAGTAATTTTGAAGAATTTTTTATGAGTTTCGGGCAAAAAATGATTTAAAGGAAAGGCAAGGTTATGAAATGTTTATCTGAAAAAAGTTGTAGGAGAACGTAAGAAAACTACAAAACATTTATCACGAAGTATCGTTTTAATGTGCACAAATTTTAGGATAAAAATGATATAAAAGAAAATAAGGCATTTGCGACGGTAGTCCATTTGGTATTCCGTGGAAAAATGAGCTCCGTGGAATATTAAAACGTAACAAAATGGCCGCCCGCGAGGATGCAACGGGAGACGGCAGGAGTTGGATAAAAATAAATAAAAATGAAAAACAAGAAAAAATAAATTTATCCGAAGAGATAAAACGTAAAAAACGAGAGGACGAGATAAAGAATTCGCTTCTTTTGCTACACGGACGTTTCCGCACGTTCGTTCCTCACGTGACTGGCTTCCAAATTTACTAACACTCTACCCATTTCTACTGTAAAATATATTTCTTCTCTCTTTCTTAATCTCGCTCTCTCTCTCTCTCTCTCTCTCTCTCTTTCCCTCCGCGTCGTACAAACCAACGGAATTGTCCCGACTTTCCAGCCTCGTCCGTCTCTTTCCCAGAATCTCGTCGATCCCTCTCATCGCCGATAGAGCGCGCAAGCGTCGACCAGAACTACCAGAAGAGACGCTACTTCGTGCCCGGATCGAAAGCTCCGCCCGGGACGTGTACAAGGCCTTTGTTTAATCCCTCCACCTCACAGCTTCACTTTATATACAGTGTATATATATCCTATACGGATTCACTCTACTACCCAGCAACAGCTACACCAGATACCATGCGATACGCCCACGAATTCTAATCCATCTTTCTCTCTCTCTCTCTCTCTCTCTCTCTCTCCTCCTACTTCGTCTTCTGCATTTCCTCCGTTCTTCGCCATCTTTTCTAATCTTCTGTTTTATTTTATTCAGTCTTTAAACACACAATCTTTGTGTCCAACTTATCGTCGATCTGGTATGCAAAATTAAAATGTCAAAAATTCTATATTCGTAACCACGTCCCCTTGATAATTAATAATTTTGGACCGAAGTATCGTAACTTCGATAATATTTAAAAACGATGTAAAAAGCAAACAAAAATCAGAATTTTAGCGTCCAATTAAAACGAAACGGCTGAACAGCTGTTTTTATTGACGGATTTTTCTATTTTTATTCGTCGCCCGAGTGATTTTCGACCCACGGAATGTTTACCATTGTTTTCAATATAAAAAGAAGCGAGAAAAAGGAATAATCACAGAAGAAATCACTTCAAAAACAATGATCGACCTTCAAAATAACGAAAAATAATTAATAAACTAATTTACTGATTTTTTAATGGCACGTTTCAAACCCATCGACATTGAGACACTTGTTTATCATTTTTTAATTGCATTTGTGTTTGCCTTGACGTTTTATAACCTCGAAAAACAACGCGTACGATTATTATTTAAATATTAAGACGTATTAATCGGATGGTATTCCTGAACATTGTATTTTGAAAAAAAAAAGAAAAAAAACAGGTTGAATAGAAAAATACGGAAACATGATAACGAAAATAAAAATAATAACTCGCATTGACGACAGCGTATTGCGGGAAGAGGATTAATATGAGCAGACTCATCGTTTATGCGAATCAATTGGTTAATACGTGTTTACCGGTGGTAAATAGCAAATATCAAATACACGTTGATAATTTGACGTAGACATGGAGGATATAGAATGTTGTCAGTACACAGAGGGCGAAAAGGGCTTGAGGAAGGGGAGGGAAGGGAAGTGTTGGTAAATGTAGCGTTTCTTGTTTCCTTCCTCGTGTAACAACTCGCCGGAAGTGTACGAACTCCTTGGTGTTCGTCGAGTTATACTTACACAGCATTTCAATGTACCTGCAGAGGAAATATTGATCTATCGTTCTTGAGCAACTGCAATTATTAATTTCCTTGGCTCGTGACAAATCTTTTTTCTCGTATTTACCGGCAAAATATACACGCGATCAACTTTTAGACGATAAAAAAAACCATGGAAATCATTCTCTCGTTACTTGGTGAAATTATTTTTTTTTTGTCTCGAAATGTCGAGCTCTTGTCGCGAAATTTTTGGAAAACTAATTTCCTATGGATTTAATGTAAAATTATTTATTCCTGCATGGTTGGAATATGAAAATTATTACACAGCAAAATTTGTAGCTTGTATTTATGTCGATGACGATTTTTTTTTCCGTTTCGCTGCAGTCACATTCAAAAGTAATGAATCTGATGAAATTTTGGAGACGTAGAATTTTCTTAATTTACTAAAGAGTCTCATCCATTAACTTTCGAAAAGTCTTAAAATGTTTACAAAAAGCAAGCAAACTGACTTGTGATGCGAACTTTCGGACGGAGGATGATGGCGGACAGGTTCATTTTTGGTGACATCATTTCCATTTTTCGACACTGACACTGCACTCGGAAGACGAAACTTATCGCGAGCCCACTTCAGCGACGAAATTCTGCCCCGTCAACGTACGGACACAACACTTTTGTTTTTGTTAAATATTTAAAAGTTACGCGAAACAACGGACGAACAACGAGACGGCGTGTCGCTAGCAACAGGTTGGGACCACAGCGCCCCCTCGGTTCACGCACGATCCGAGACAAAGCTCGACTAACTAGTTCCTTTTTCTCCCACGAACCTCTGCACCCCTGACCAATGAACGAGACAACGTTTTAAAAACTGGAGACTCTGATTGGACGACAATTCGCGGGCTCAACGGAGAATTTCCCTCACCAGCATAGCAACAGCCAAGAGCTCGCGAGAGGGCTCGCCCATCTTCTCTTTTCTACAACGACTCAGCGTAGGTACCGTGCTCAAGGTTTTCTGATCACTTTTGTCAATAATTAATTAATTACGACGACGACGACCCGATTTTGAAAACACTCGGATTACGATTTTTCTACTTGGAATAACGTGCGGAGATGAGATTTTGTGTTCTTCGGATAAAAAGTAAGTATTCGTGATTTCGACAATTGTCTGTCATCGCCATTTTTTTTTTCGTCGTTCGATGATTACGAGAGCCGAACGAACGAATATTTGGTTTTTTCAAATTTACGTATCAATTGATTTTTAGTGATGATTTCTCGTATTTACATTCAATTGAAGAATTACTTTTCCCGTTGTTTGGAACTAGCCCCCATTTTGAATTAATCATTTTAAGTGTTCATCTGAATTTTGTGTTGTCCGGTAATTCGAAGAGATCGAAAAGTTTTGTTTGTAAATTTCATCGAACCCTGTACGGTGCCCAAATCCTCAAATTTTCTCTACCGTCAACGACGTCCCTTTTATTAATAATTAATGCTAACGAATAATTTTTTCGTTCTCAATTCTTTTTTTCGTGTATCAGCCATTTTCTGACGTCTGACAAAAATTCCCAACTAAATTGAAACTAACTGTCCAGAATAAATTTATTTCCAGTGTTGTGCTCTCTAAGTCGATTTATTATTAATTATCGACAATTTTTTTGACATTTATAGTAAAAACAATCTCTACAAATAAACCAGACCCAAGAACTTTGAGATTCTTTTCGTCCCGAGCAAGAAAACCAATTCAACGAATGTAAAGAATATTGCATTGTCCTAATTTCTTCAACCGCTGCATTCGCTCGACTCTCAATTTGGATTTCTTCGTTTAAGTATCTTGGCGAGTTGATGGTCAAAATGTATTTGCGACTAATACGGATCTTTGTGACGAGATGCGTGGAAACTTATTTGCCACTTTTTCAAATGAGCTCCAATCTGTTGAATACTTTTTTGGTGAGTAGCGTATTTTTTATATTTTTTTATCTATCACTAGATTATTGATTCTTGATAGTTCTTTGGGTCTATCTTTTCATATCTGGTAGCGTGGCCGAGCGGTCTAAGGCGCTGGTTTAAGGCACCAGTCTCTTCGGAGGCGTGGGTTCGAATCCCACCGCTGCCAAATTTTTTTTTCTCTTGATCTTTGATTTCTACAGCTTGTAAAAAATTTATGTGACATTTTCAAAATTTATGTATAATTTCGATTTGAAAACGATTATTTTAGGGACACTGAGAACTTTTTAAATTCTACAAAATTCTTGTGTCTGTGTTAAAAGGTTGACCCTTATGGCAGGCAACTTTTTTATCTACAGTCGGTGCAAGTTGTTCAATTGATGAGTTATATCTATAAACGATCATTGAACCAGACTTTGCTATATTATCCACTGAAGGTTGGTTTTTTTGAAAAAAATAATTTTTGTCCTTAATTTTTCATTCTTTCAGGTTTATTGGGCCTTTTGTGACGAACGTATCCCACTTTTGCAATCATTTTATATCAAATGATTTAAGGAGTTTCGGTAAAAGTGACGAAATGTAACCATTTTATTCAAATTCCTACAGTACGTTTTTTGATTCATCCTGAATATGTCCTCCAACTTTCAAAACGATTGTCTATACCGTTTCCACAAAATTCTCGAATTAAAAGTCACTTTTTAACACAGAGACATGCCTTCGCTGTTGCTAACCTTCAGTTTTGTGCATTAAACAATACGAAAAAATGTAGAAAAGGTTATAAAAAAAACTGTCAAAGCACTAAAAATATCATGACAATTATGCCACCAGAAAATGAAATAATTCGTCTACATCGTTTATTAATTGTTCATTTATTTGTCAATGAAAACGATCAATTTTTCAGCAATCATGTAAATTTTATTCGAAAGTTTGTTGTGTAAAGTTGGCGCTTTACTCGAGAACAACAAAATTTCTCCGCTTGATTCTCCCTAAAGATAATCTGAACCATTACATTGGAAGACTCGTACCGAAACTCCTTAAGAGACTTTTTGAAAAGGGAAAATTATTCTCGAAGATGATGAACATCGCCTGAACCCTATCGGATGCTGCAAAAGAGAAAAGTAAATATGAGGAAATAGAAAGCTATTGATTTTATGCCATGTTTTTGGAATCAGAAGACCAGGGAGAGCCTTTTTCATGTTTTTTTGTCATTACTTCACGAGGTAAAGTTCAATCTCTTTTTTTTCGTCTCAAATTTACATATTCGTTAAGTTTTTTATCCTGAATGGCAAAGGGAAACTATCATCCGCAAGCGTTTGTGACTGCAAAATTTAATTGCCGCGGTTTTGAATCCCTAAGTTTTTTGTTATCGTTTCGTAATAAGACCTGGAAACAATTTGATGAAAACGATTATAAAAAATATTGAGTGCGAAGAAAATTTCAAGTCATTTTTATTCATGCAGAATTATTAATTTATATTCAACTTTAAATCTTTGCAATTGACCACCAAAAAAAAGAAATCCTCAATCAAAGGAAATAATTGAAAAAAATATAAATTCGATCACAGCTGCGCGAATTGTGGATCGCTATCAAAATGAGTGAGACATCACGCTATATCGAGATAAGAAGTTGTCTCTAAATACAGTGTATTAAACGAACATATAACGCAAGACTTTTGAGTAAAGGTCACAAGTCCAGTGTCGAAGCCTGAGAATGGTTGTTCGAGATTGTGCACGTAAATCATCGTAAACGACGAGAAAAGCATGAGATTCGAGGAGCATCAATCGCGTGAATCCACGTGAATTAAAGAAGGGAAAAAGAAAATAGAAAAATATGGGAAAAAAAGTGATTTTTCAAAAAAATTGTTCAAAAATAAAATGAACCATACGTTGAAAGAGTGGAAAACAAAAACACTTGGTAAAACGTGAGATTAATCTTTCGTTATCTTGGTGAACGAATTTAGTGATAAATCTGGAATTAATTACCTGGTGAAATCAGCTGTTTATCTTTAAAAGAAAGTAGTTATGAGATTGAACAATATTTTTCCAATTGCAAGAGTGACGAGAAGTCGATTCTCCTTGAATCTTGAAACGATCAACATTTTTTCATATTTTTCGTCTTCTCATTTGTTTTCAAACACGATGGCGATCGGTTGTAAAATAGAACGTTGAGTTGTGAGAAAAAGTTTGAAGCTCCGGAATTCGTGACGAACTGGTTTTACCTCGACCAGCATATTACAATAGAAAAGAAAAAAACGTCGGAAAATTCATCATCCGAACCCGCACTAGTCACGTCGACTTAGAAAGGGGAAATCTTTTCTTTAGACGCGTTATGTTATTCACGCAGTTATGATCTTTCGTGAGCTCACGAAATAACGAGACTATCGAGGAAAAAAGTTTGATAAAAGTTGAAAAAACGCGCTCCAAAATACTTGCGACAAGTTGATTTCGTGTGAGAGAACAATTGATTAGTGTGTGTTTGTGAAAAATAAGGCGAGAAAAAAAAGACATGACTTGAAATTTTTTTGTCAGAACCTTATTTTTAGTGTTAATCGAAAATTTCAACTTTTTGATGCGGAAACTTGTTTTATTACGAGTTTTTTTCAAATAAAATATCGAACAATTTTACGTTAAAAACAAAATAATAATAGAAGAAGTTTTTCTGGGTGAAAAAATCCTGGTTCTGAGTGTTGAAGGAAAAGATTGAAAAATTGATTTTTGATATAACAAAACAGACGTGAAAAATGGACACGAAAATCGTACGTGTCTCTTATTGGGAGATTGGGAAACTTCACTTTTTATCTTTTGTCTACGGCATGTACCTCATTGTCAAGCGTCTTGTCAAATGGGCCTGGGATCCGAAGAAATTTTTCATTCTTCGCCAACGAGACAATCCACCACCGTGCCTCGTCGACAATAGTCTTGGACAACATTCTTACGTCAAAATTAAGGTGAGCTCGTTGGTTAAGAATTTTTTTAAATCAAGTTTTTTTGTCAAATGATACTGCCAATTACATTTTTCAAAAAAAATCAACAAAAATTAGTTTTTTCAAAAATAATTATTTCATAATTGGAGTAATTAATAACTCAATTATTAGTTGATTTTGAAATCTAATTTTAGTGCCTTTTCAATTACACCGAAGAAAAAAAATAATAACTCTTTTCTCCAGTTTGCAAAACAATTTCTGTGCAAGTCACTTTTTTTTAAACGTTCGATGGTTTTTATCTTAAATCATAATAAATTTTTTCCTGTTTGAAGGAATAATTTTATTACGAAATAATTTTTATTACCATTATCAAAAATGTGTGAAAAACAAAAACACTTGTATTTACAATGGAAGAATATTTCGAAATAAACATTTAAAAATAATGGTTTGATTGGGTTGAAAGGAATCATCGAAATAATTATGAAACTTATCAAATGTTTTTCGATTCGTCGAGCGTACGAAAATTGGAGTATGACAAAATAATAACTTTATGCACTCTTCGTAACACCGGTGACCCCCGGTCACGATAACGCGAGAATTGAACGATTTTGTTTTGTTTTTTCGTAATCTTATGTGACGTTTTTCACGAACGTTTTCTCACGAAAGACAAATTGAGAATAAAGTTTAATAAACTTGAATTGGAGTTGAGAGTGCATTGGCCTTCCCAACAGATAAAAATCTTTTTATTCTGTTTTCATTTTTTCCCTTGACTGTTCAAAATTGAAATTCAGGAAAATCTCTAGTTACAGTCGTAAAGAGTATCGAAATTCTCGTTGCACTGAAAAATGAAATTCATGCGTAAAGTACGGTTTTATTTTTACTCAACATTTGATTCTTTCAATCTTTACTTTTTTTTCTACGGAAATCTTTGGAATGTCATCAGTTGTAATCAAAACGTTGAATTACCAACTAGAATTCTAAAATCACTTCTTTAATTATTTACTTTATTTATGTAATTTAATTGTCAACGCAGGGAGTGAAATTTCACTACGTCGAAGCCGGAGATCGATCGAATCCACTTCTTCTGTTGCTACACGGATTTCCGGATTGTTGGTTGACGTGGAGAGAACAAATTCCTTCGCTATCTGAACATTTTAGGTGAGAATCATGAAATGAATGAAAATATGACAATAAATGAGTGAACAAATTGTCGATAAGAACCAAAATCGATAAATGGAATAAAATAAAAAATCTTTAAGTGATTTTGTCCTAGAGTCGTGGCTCTGGATCTCAAAGGTTTCGGGGACAGTGACAAGCCATCGAAAAGGCGATTGTACAAAATTGAAATCTTGATCGAAGAACTCAGACAATTTATCCTTGCACTTGGAGTGAAAAATTGTAGTATTATCGGCCACGATCTTGGTGGTCTCCTTGGCTGGTACATGCTCGCGCTCCACAGTGATCTCGTTCACAAATTCGTTGCAATATCGAGTCCCCATCCCAATCATTATTGGCACGGATCGTCAAAAGATGCAGCTTGCGATGAAAAGTTGGTGATATTTCAATTCAAACTAAAAATAGCATTCAAAATGACCAAAAATACACAATTTGAATGCATTTTTTTTTTACATCCAATCAAAAATTGCTGTGAATGTATGATTTGAATTTTTTGCAGATGGATGCACTTTAGCAGATTGCCTTTTTTGCCAGAAATCGATGCACTCAAAGAAGACATTTCAATAATCAACGATACCTTCAAACATCTTCATATCAACGAAACCACCGAAAAAAATTACATGGAAGCTTACAAATACGCTTTCAGTCGAACAGGTCAGTCGACTGTATTTCTAATGTTTTTTTTTTTAATTCCCTGAACACATATTTTAACAATAAATCTCTTCTTTTCTGTATTAAATCTGTGAAAATATGAAAAAGCATTATGAAAATATTTCGAGCAGAGAATTCAAAAAAGTTACAAGTCTGTATGCGGAAAATTTGAAAAAAATTAATATTCAATATTTTAATTAATGATTCAATCAAGAAATTGTGGAAAAGTGTTTAAAAATCTGTTGAAGAATCAAGGGAAAATGAGTTTTTGGCAAAAATGGACAATTTTGCATAAAAATACGAAACAAGACGTAAACTCGACAATTTATTCAAACGATTACACAATAAGAACACGAATAAAAATAATGTTCGTACAATGGTTGACTCTATGAAATAATTCGCAGTGGATTGGACGGGAGCGATAAATTATTATCGCAATTTGCCATTTACACGATTGGCCATGACGACCAGTGAGCCAATTTGCAATCAGACATTACTTATTGTTGGCAATCACGACCCCTGTTTATCATTGGAAAAAGTCATACAGAGTACCGAATATCTCGCAAGATTCAACATAAAAGTAGTTACGAATGCGCAACATTTTCCACATCAGGAGTCGCCTAAAATTGTTAATCAAACGATTCTCAATTTTCTTATTGGTACGTAAATAAGAATAAATGACAAAAGTTTTTTACCCAAACATTTTATTGGAAAAAAAAAAAAAAACAAAAGAAGTTTAAAAATCAAATTCATAATTTTTTTAGAAAATGGACACATTCAAATGAAAATAAAAACGTTTGGCAATTCGTTGAACAATGTTTTTGAAGAAATCAATGAATCATTCATTGCGCGACGTCGTCGAGATGACGAAATTTTTAAAGATTTTTCGCAAACCCCTAAAAGAGTCTAATTTTTTGGAAAAAAAAAAAATTACTGATGTGAATATTTTTCTAATACATTCTTGAGAGACAAAAAGAAATGTTGGAAATTCATAATAAAAAATGTACATAAACGATTCTCATAACAGAAATAGTCCAGACACTTTTTTTGGTATCCCTTTTGAACGGAAATGGAAAAAAAAAATTAATAAAATAATTGTACGAAATCTAAACTACAAAATCATATTAACTTGTCATGAATTTTCATTGCCACTTGTTTTTTTAAATTGCAGGTTCAACCGCATTGCAATTGGAAAAATCACCTTCAAAAGGAATAGTTTCATCTTGGCTCGGTTCTCTAAGCAATACAGTTAAATATGGCAACCAAGTGTTCGACGCTGTGCACAAAAGAACAAATGGCGTTGTAACGGCATTACCGAACAAAGTGTTGTATTTGGGTCAAACGCCCACGTAGATATCGAATTACGACAAGGGACTGAAATTAAATCAGATCTTAACAAAAAATAACAAATAAAAAAGCAAACGAACGAGTTTAATAATTGATCAAATCAGACAAATCACCCGAGTCCTCAAAATTAAAAACCATTTTTATTACTTTTGCGAATTGAGGGCGATGAATATCCGTTTCGCCGACGAGGTTTATTTATCGATTGTTAATAAAAATAAAAATGAGGCTGTTGCTCGAATTCTACTGATTTTCAAAATCGATACATTTTTTTCTACTCAATAAAAAAAAAAACTTCTTCGTATATCTATTTAAAAAAAAAGGCTCACTTTTATGAAACGATTTTTCGAACAATCTTTCGTTCCTTGGCTAAATCGTAATAAAACAAAAATAATGTCATGTTCTTTCGTACAAAAGTGATGAATGAAATTATTATTAATGACAGTAAGAAAAAATGGATTATGGATGAACAATGATAACGAGCTAAAAATACTGCACGGATTCTGTAGTGAGCTTTTTTCCTCCTCGTTTCTCCTTGAGGTAGATTTATTCTTTTGTAGTATTATTTCCAGTGCTTCTCTTATCCGGTCATTATGAAATGGCCGATTGATTGTTTTTTTGTCCCTTTATTGCTCAACTTGCTTCTGTCGGCTCAGTCTCAATCTTCTTTTTCCTATAAAAAAATTCAATGGTAACGATGTCAATGGCGTTATGAAGTGACGATGAAAGTGACGTTTGATTCGAGGAACGAAACGATGTTGATTTAATAAAAAAAAAAACAACGGATTAGTTATTTCAACAAAATAATTCAAACAACTTTAGTTTTATATCACATTCTTTGTATTGTTATTATTATCAGTGTAATAACAAAATTTGAAAATTCAATTAAATTAGTTGAGTAATTTAAATTTAAAAAAATACACATTTTACACACAGCCAGAAAAAAAACGTCTCAACGAGAATCAAAGCTTACTTTCTAAAATTTTCACCGTCCTCGATCGTCTCCGGTAATTCACAATCCATCGTTTCCGGCAACAAGAAACACAGAGCTGCACCAATTAGTGGACCAACTCCGAAAAACACTGGAGGCAACCAGGCTCCGACACTTCCCTGTGAAAAAAAAAATGCGTAGAAAATATTCATTTTTCTCCAATAATTTCGAAACGATTTATAGAATTCAAAGATTCTTTAGGTTCTTGTTCCAATATTCAAATAAATAAAACTTGGATGTGGACTTGAATTGGATGTGGATAAAAAATGACGGAATTTACCATTGTCGCAATGAAAGGTGCAATCATGCTGCCGATCCTTGCGGCTACGCTGCACATTCCCAGGCCGTTGTTCCTAACAACGGTTGGAAAAAGTTCGCCGGTGTAAAGATAAACAGTTGGAAAACTTATCGCCATGCCAGCGAGACCCAAACAGGCCAGTGACACCTGAGCCATTGAATTTTGAACCAACGTTATCAACAATAAGCAAATGCTGGACATCAAATTTCCACCAATTAGAATCTTTAGACGAGAGACTCGAGAGATGAGAATTAAAACGACTAGTGTACCAGGCAGTTGTATGAATGCTGAAAAGACAAAAAGAATTTCATAGACTTTTATTATCAAAATATTGGGAAGAGTTGAATCGAATGATTTAAGAAAATGATGAATTAAGGGGTAACACCACTCTAGGATTTTGAAAAAATCGTTTTTTTTTCTTTATATCTGCTCAAACAAAACTTCAGAGGGTCATAAAAATAATACGCAATCGATCCTATGGTCAAGATATAATAAAAAAAGACGTTTTTGTAGACTGTCTCTGTCGCCACCACTCTTTCTAAAAACTGCTATAAAAAAATTTGTTTACATTCTTCGATTTGTGTTTACTGAATCCTGAAAAAAAAATTAGGCTTTTTTTGCTGGCGCTAGAGTGGTGTAATTATTGATAAAAAGAGAAAAATTGATAAATATCTATACTAACCAGAAATAGCGACATTTATAAAAATATTTCCAGCCAATTGACTTATATACTGTGCCAATCCAAAATAACAAATTCCAAGCATGAACCAATTGATCGCAATGCAAATACTTTTTATTCGCATATTCGGGGTCCTGAACAAATGAGTTATGTTGTATTTTTCATGAGACCTCTCATTCGTTGGTTTGCTTTGATTCTCATGACAATTAACAGCAGCCGTTACTTTTTCCAATGGTATGTCATTTCGGTTTGCTGCACGAGTCAATATGGCCTGAGCTTTGCTTACTTTTCCTACAGCGAGCAGCCATCTTGGAGATTCAGGGATAATCCTGAAAATTTTGTACTCCATGAATTTTATGGTTGAATAAGTTACTTTTTCATTTCTCTCATTTTTTTTGACAATTTAACAAAAATCTTAATGATCAGAAACTCGAAATCATATCATTATCGTCTCGTGCATGACTATCAACTTTTGCAATATTAATTATCATTAAATCACAGCTCCATAATTCTAAAATGGTCAAAAATTAGCCAAAGACATCAAGATTTTAAACCACTTAATTATTTCCCAACGAAAGTCAAGTTTATAAATAGCAATATTTTCCTTTACTTTTTTTGCTGATAAGATAAAGCGTGTATCTAACAAAGTTTCAAGTATATTTTAAAATGTCTTTTTCGTTTTTTTTTACGAACTTAATGACTGAGAAAATAAAAGAGATATGGTCGTTTTTAAATCGTTAGCAAAACACTATAATTAGAAAAATTGAACAACTAACATTGAATTTTTCGATTCAACTTTCTTTCGAATCGATTTCTTTTTGAGAGAAAGCAAATACCAACAAGTTTTATTTTCTAACATTCAATTGATTATTTTTAAAAAAAAGTGACGAAATAACAAGATAACGAATATAAAAAATAATAAAAACAAATGTAGTCGTTTGTAAATTTTTTGAGGATAAGGAAAGTTGAAAAAAAAAAAAAACAAAACAAAAAAATGCATAGTTTACCAATAATAAGAAAGAAGAAGAATCGGTGGAAGCGAAACAGCCAATTGGAAACTCTTCCAGGATCTTGTCAGATAAGATATAAGAGGATTGGTCAAATGACCGAGTAAGAACGGTATGTGGAATAATACGGAGAGTGTCGCTCGCCACTCGATGCCCACGATCTCCATAACTGCAATTAATACATCATCGTCATTGACTCTCCAATTGATACGATTTTAATTGACTTTAAATGACACTTGACCATTCCAATGACGTATATATCTATATATATTTTTAAATATATATAAATTAAGTGTTAGCAGCCTACTTACGAAGAACGAAACTAATGAGCATTGTGCCACCAGTCGCGACAGCCGAGACGAATTTTAACACCAAAAACAATTCGTACCACGGTACGAAAGTGCTGAATAATCCAGTGAGCGATTGCACCACGACGGCTATCATTAGAGGAATTTTTCGTCCAATTCTGAAAATTAGTAAAAGCTTTTTTTCACTGTTTTTACTTTCGAAATGACTTCGAAGAACTTCGTGCAATGAGGAAACAATTTTGACGTGCGTGCAATATTCAAGTTTTTGCAAAAATCATTTACAATTCGGAAAATTATACAATATTTCGTGCAATTTATATGTTTTTTCAAATCAACATCATTTCTGACATTTTTCTTGCTGTTTATTACATTTTTGGATAATTAAATGACTAAATGACTTTTGGAACAAATTAAATGACGTTGATTTTCAAGTTTTACAAGTTATTTCGATATTTTAGACTCACCTGTCAGCCATCATACTGAACACCATGTTTCCAACTAAAATTCCAAACATCGTGCACGATTGTGCGAGATTTGCAAGTTGTGCACGATCGCAGACTAAATCCCACTAAAAAAATATTTTTTTATCATGAATTTTTTATTTCATCGAACAAGGATTCGATTTTTGAATTTGCTGGATCGTAAAATCATTCAAAATGGGAACGTTTTTCAATTAAATAGAATAGGTTTTTTTATATCTTTCCATAGAGTTAAAAAAAATGGAGTCGGACCTGCGTTATAATCGTTTCCAAAAAAATACTTCTGTCATATTCGAATTCTCGACATTTTTCGAAAGTCCCGTTTCCAACGGGAACTTCACATCTCGGAGTCGTATAATTTTCTATGGACTTTGGTGATAAACAGGTGAAATTAACCGGCGGGGCTAAAAAAGCAATTGACAACTGATGCCAAGCAACTGGAAAATTAACGAGTGAGAGAGCGACCGCTATAATCACGTGCCAAGGTCCCATCACTCCCATTGCTTCTTGGACAGCGTCGAGAGTCTCGTAATCTGAAATATTTATTAATTTATTCACCATTTTTTCCCACGTTAATATCATTCATTTAAATTCATTTGAAAAATAATAAATCAATCATAAAGACTTTAAAGTAATTAATGAATTTGACTCAATTTCGGGGTTTCTAAAAATCGTGTGATGAAGAACGAAATTTCAACTCAATCGGCCAACTGCTTGCCGAATAATCGCGATCGTCAAATAAAAAAAAATGTCAGAAAACGACCTCATTGAAGTTGTTTATCATTTTTTTTCTTTCGACCGACGAAATTCGTCCATATTCTCAAATGACCAATAAACTTGTGTTAAAATATTCCGAAACAATTATCCTATCCTGGAAATAGATTTCTAAATAACAACGCGCCATTGACGTATCGATGTAAATGGCCAAAAAACCGTTGAACGAAATTCAAAAAATGTGATGACTGAGTTTGTTGTTTTATTTCGTCAGAGTATTTTATCCCAAATAAAACTGAACAAGCTAAAGAAAATAAATGAATCGAAGAGAACGAAAATAATAATAAAATAAAAATCTCAATGTCAGCGGTACGTGAGATCGTGAATACACGTGGACATAGTCAAATTTCTCACAGCTGTACACTTCAATGCGTTTCTGACAGATCATAATAAACATAATGTTCTATAATTGAGAAAAAAAATATGAAAAAATATACTGTAGCATAAAATCTCACATGACACCGGCCAGTGTATCGTCTTACAATGATTACGCTCGTACATTTTGTAATTACTCGTACAAGACCGTACGAACATCACGAGATAAGACGAAACTGATATTTGATACTAATTTTCGTTCCAAAATGTCAGCAAAAAATACAAAAATAAAAAGAATCATAAAAAAAACTACTGCAGCCCGCTCAGAGATCGATAATCGTCGATGAAATCGATTGTACTGTTACATTTTTCGGCTCAACTGTAGAAGTGCATTTTTCTTCAAATTCTCAGCTATTTTCTAAATTTTGTCAACAAAACTTGATGTTTACGTAGAATTTTCTCAAACGTCAAATGCTGAGAAATATTTTTGTTTCTCTACATCGTACGGAGAGAAAAAGACTCGGGGTCACAATATAAATTCGGCACGATAAACTCAACAGAAACAAAGAATATTTAAAAAATTCTTTCAAAGTTGAATAACAATAAAGATACAATTAGTGGTGCGATAAATGGTTAATATTATGGGCAATATTGAGCGGAGTTATTTTGTGTTTCTTAGAGAGAGAAAGAGAAAGAGGGAGAGAGTCAAAAGAAGGGCTACGGTGGAATTTCGTTTCAGGGGAGGGGGTGTAAATTTGGCCTGCCGGTGTGAATAGGATGATGCAACTGGACGCATGGCTCTAGTAAAATTGGATCGTGCGCGTTCGGTATAAATGCTTCCAAAAAAATATAAACTAAATAAATAAATAGATAGAAAAAGAAATCCCGAAAAAAAAAACGTTAAAAAATCGAAAAATATCAAAATAAAAAATAAACAAATGTTTTATTTACCTCGTTTCATTTTGTTCGTCATTTTAGCACTTTCAACGTCAACTGTTCTGTCGGTTAACAATTAACTATTATTACGATAGTCTGTCTGCGCTCATTTATTTTATCGAGGTATCCAAGACCGATATAAAAACTCGGAAGCCCGACGACAGATGTGTTTCGTGCGGAGCTCGCGAACGAACTAACGGTTCAAAAGAAAGAATTTAAGCGTCCACAAGTTTTTTTTTTGACACGAGGCAAAAGAGTTTCCTGCGGTATCGGTTGGTTTGAAAGAAAAAAAAAAACCTTTTGTGTGGTCACACGCATCGCCTGTAACGTATACCTCGGTCAAGATATTTCTATACATTTGTATGCTTACACACACCCATATATATACATGTCTATATATATGGATGTGTCAACATATATAGACGGCATACTTTACCGTCCGAAAGTTTGAAAGACTTGCTGTGAAAAATCCTAATTTTCTATTTACGCTGTAACGCCGAGGTACTTATTGTGATTGGGATGTTTACTATTGGAAATTCTCTCGTAAACATCTCTAAAGAGATAAACAAATTAAACGTATCAACAAAAATTTGAAAACTTCCTTTCGGCCGTTGATAATTTAAGGGAGAATCCTGCTTCGAAGCACCGATATTTTAGGTGACTCTCAACAATTAATTGCAATGACAATGAAACACTTGTTTGTTTAAAACTTTTAGAGTGTTTTGAGGCACGTTTGAACTACGTGGGAAAAATTTTTCACGGCAGAGTATTGAATAGTTTCGCTGTTTTAGACTCGTAACTGTAGAAGCTCAGCGGCGATGTTATCCGATTATCGTGCAGGCTCGAAGTTGCTGTCAGATGCAAATTGTCATTTTTGTTGTTTGTTTTTTGCAGTGAAAATTGTATCGAAGTTGGTAAATCTCAAAAATGGTCAAAAATTGGAAATTTTTCAAAATGATACAGTTCTGAATACAACTGATCATTTTTTGTCATTAATCGATATCGCTCTCGCTGCAGTCGATGATTTGATGAAGAAATCATCGACGAACCTGGACAGGTCATCATTTCTGTAAATTTCTTATGGCCAATTCAAAAGAGTCTCAATAATTGATAAAAATTTTCGACGACTTGTTTTTTTCAAAGTTTCAAAATAATTTTTCAAAATAGACAGAAATTGGGAGATCGATATTGATCAGAATATTTAAAAACCGATGAAAACTCCATTTTTAAATTGATTTTTTAATTTAAAAAAACAATTCAAACGTAAATGATAGAATAAAGAGAAAAGTTTTAGTTTCTGTATGAAATATTGTGAACGAAAGGATAAAATTCGTTAAAAAAATATTGCAACGAAATGTTACGCGAATTTTATCAATTAATAGAAGATTGCGAATGACCGTACGATTAGAGGTCAGAATTTTCGTTTTGCCGTTCTCAGATCATCTCGCGCTCTATCCTCAAGGTTAGATACGCGAGGTCAACTGGTAAAAAGAATGGGTAACGTTGGAATTCGCAGCCGGATTTCGAAGAATCAAAGGCTCGAGCTAGCTGTAGAAAGAAAAAGATTGGTCAGTGTTATATAAAAAGAAAATATTTTAATATCACATACAAAATGTATTTCGTGTTCAATCAGGCAAATAGAAAGCATTAAGTCGAGATTATTAAAAAATCTTGTGAAAATAAATAACGCTACAAAATGAAAAAATAATCTTAATTATTTGTCGAAAAGAAACTGAGCCAGTTTGTTCGGAGCTGATCGTTTCTTCTGATTGTCCTCGGCACCAGGACTCGACAATTTTCTTTTTTTCATCTCTTCCGAATCGCCAACTTTGTCACCAGATTCTTCTTGGTATCGCGTCAAAGCAGCTTTTGAAAAATCGAGATTGCTCAGATCTGGGAACTCCTCCTGCAAATCTGACTTGTTTTTCTCCAACCAGGCGATAAAGGATTCATTTTTTTTCGCACTCGTCTTTCGTTGCACTGGCTTTGATGACAAACTCGTGGGGGTTGGCTTCGAGACTTTTTCCGGCATTGTGTTCATACTCGCCAAACCTATTTCAAACATTTCTATTAAATTCAACTCCGAGTCTAATAACGATCGTTATTAATTTTCAGCTTTTTTTTCTCCGAATTTTGCAGTTGAATTTTATGTGTATAGAGAAGAGCGACGACAAAAAAATTGAAATCTACAAAATTTCAACAAATTCACGAAAACTACTGTAATTTGTTTTCCATTCGAAGCTGGGACTCCAGCCACCGCTCATTCTCTTTATTGTGGAATTATCTTCAAATTTGTAATTAGTGTTTTTCATTTATAGCCTTTTTTTGATAATATGAGAAGTTTTAAAGTTAAAAAAATGATGAAAAATTGATGTTTTGCTTGGCCTTCCCGAAATAAATAATTTATCGGAATGTAATACAGCTTAAAAGCTGTTCTGATTCATAGGCTTTATTCCTGTGAAAGATTTATCAAGAAACAGGTGGTAAATGAAAAAAATTCACCTCTGGAGGTCGGCGAAGGGCCGGCTTTGCGGAACGGATTGTTTCGTTTAGCACTGAACGACATGGGTTTAATAACGATATCGGATTTCGGTTTGATCGTAGGAGTCAGCATTATATCTTCTTGGCTATCAACAGTGTCGACTTGATCGTTGTGGTTTGTGAATCGAATGTCATCTTCGTCTAGTGCATTGCTCCGACTTTCTTCTTCTTTTTTGTCAGCGATCGTTTCAATTTTGTTGGCAAGTGCCATACGATGAATTCTGCCAGCGTACTTGATCGCAAGCTCCAGCACTTTTTCCGATGCGATTTGCTCGCAGATATCGATGGCCCGGAACTCGACATTGCCGCGACAGGCCAGCTGAGAATTTCAATAAAAAGGATGAGCAAGAGTTTCGACAATTTTAAAATTTATCCATTCGGCTCTTTATATATTTTATAATTACAGCGATCAGAGAAAGGACAGCTTCGTTCTCGTCGTGTGGATTACTACCGATCTGCCACATCAGTGCCTCCTTCGCTGTTTTTTCCGAATCCGGCTCACAGAGAGGAAGTTTCATCGGTATTTCCATCAGGGTTGGTCGAGGCGTCGTTGGTGGATAATGGCTGCCTTTGCACAACACACAACGTATCATTCGCTCCTTTTCACTCACGCCGATTATGAAAAAGTGATCCAATTTGCCCTTGCACTAGAAAAAGGACAAAAAAAACGAATTTAGACGTAGGAAACTTTTTCGAAAACCTTAAATATTATAGAATAAAGAGTTATCGTTCAAAGATTCTTGAAAAGCTTCAAATAAATTGGATTCTGAACATCATCGGGTTTTTGCAACTCGATTTCATAAAAATTGGATTAACGAGTGACTTTACCTGCTGATCGGTATCACAAACCACTCTCCACAAAGAAGCTTTCCGATCATATATTTTAACGAGTCCTTCCTCGTCCATGATGGTCGGAGAAGCAAGCTCAGTGAGTCCAATCCAGGACAATTCAGTGGAAGGAGCGAGAGGAAGACTAAGGGTTTGATTACGTAAGTTTGGACCCTTTATCCTTATCCACATAAGATTCATGTGCTGATCACCCGACGTTCCGACTCCCGTGTGATAGGCAACCACGAGATGGCCTCCAAAAGCGTTCATGGCTACTGGCGACCCCGGCAAAGCGATTATTTCTCTCTGTGTACCACCGATCATAAACAGTCTCAAATTTCTTCGCGATGTCGCCAAAGCGACGAATGTGTCGCCAACCGCGAGACACGAGGATTCTTCACCTTCGGGCAAGTCTACGAACCATTCTTTGTTCCCTGAGCCCCAACCTGAATTTATAAACAATTGGAATAAATGGACGTAAAGGACGTAGGACGAAAAATGGATTGAATTCCTTGTTGATCTTGTCTGAAATTCCCATCATGAAAATTACTGTAACTTCTTTTCCATTCGAAGCTGGAACCCCAGCTACCGCTCATTCTCTTCATTTTGGAATTATCTTCAAATTTGTAATTAGTGTTTTTCATTTATAGTGTTTTTTTTAATAACATGAGAAACTTTAAAGTAAAAAAAATGATGAAAAATTGGATTTTTCGCTTGGCCTTCCCTGGATAAATAATTTATCGGAATATAATACGGCCTAAAAACAATTCACGGGCTTCATTCCTGTGAAAGATTTATCGAAATTGGTTCTGTGGTTTTCGCGTGAAAAGCGGCCAAACACAATTTTGAGAGATTTGATAAAATAGTCACAACCAACTCATTTAAAAAAATGAAATATATTACCTTGCAAGACTACAACAACGAGTTTACTCGGATTGCCGTCATTTGACGGACAGCTGAGTGCCAACGCCTGCGTCGACAAAGCCGCCATAGTGTGTCTCAAATAATTGTTAATATGTATCGAATGATGAACCGACGAATCATGAAATTCGACTTCGATACTGCTGTCATCCTCTTTTTCCGAATTGTAGCATTTGACGATTCCCGTATCGTTCCAGACCATGAAGCGTGAGAGAAGATGGATCGGTGATGAGCCCGGTTGGAATGGCGCTTGCAAGTTAATTTCAGGCAGCACGTTTTTAGCTTCGGGCGCATGAAATTCGGAGGCAATATCCGAGTGACTTTTCGCATCGTCGTCACGCGCTGTTAACGATTGTTTTATTTTGCTCAATGAAATTACGTTCTCGCCGTCATCGTCATCGTCGTCAGGCTCGAGATCGCTCAAAACTCCGTTCGAATGATTGTCCCCACCGATTTCGTAATCGTCGTTTATGTCCTGACTGTTTCGAATCTCGGTGGCAAACTCGTCCAGCGATTTTTCACGACCCACCTAATTTCAAGCAAATTATCTCATAAATGCGTCAAAATCGAGGCTTCAAATTTTTTCAATTCTGAATACACAAGAATTTTGTTTCTAAAACTCGATTTTGTGAAAATTGTATTTTCCAGAAAACAAAAATATCAAAAATGCATAAGAAACCGTTATTTTTATCGTTTTTTTTTTCTTTTTTTTTTCAATAAGGACTCATCACTTACAATATCGACACAACCTAATTGTCCAAGACTATCACAAAAAGCTAGTTCGTTAGGTTCTTCCAAATGCCAAGCGAGTGAAGTGATTTTTGGATTTTGATAGTGCTCTACGTATCCTATCGTTTCACCACTTTCGACATCCCAAACGACTATTTCGCCATGTACTGAGCTACCAGCTATGCGAGTACCGCATTCGGAATATTTACATAAGCTTAAATCCTAAAAAACAAGAAGAAAAAACATAATAATGAATTAATTATTTAATTTTTCCCAGAATTGGGGTGGCTGTAGAAAATTTAGACACTTTCAACAGGGGACGAGAACTTTGCTAACCATTCGCAAATCCGGACACTGCAAACGACATTTGTCTTGCCAAGAATTGCGAGCAACAATGATTATCTCTTTTCCATGTGGATAAGCCAGGCTCGAACCGTCCTTAGGATTGAAAGACGGCGAACAGTACGATTTGGCTGTAAAAAATGAGTTGCATATTGGCACAACATTGTTCCAAGTGTGCACAGCTTTTTTTTCTTTTATTCTCCAAATCCTGATGGAACCATCGGCGCTGGACGACGCCTGAATTGAATAAACAAAAGTTATTAACACGAGAATCGTGTCAAACGTAATTTTATATATTTGCAATCAACTCACCACAAATTCGTCCTTGGGATCGAGTGACAAGGCCAGAATAGGAGCTTCGTGGCCACTAAGTTCTGTGGTTTCCAAAGTTTCAATGTCTGTAACTTGAATCCTCATGTCGCTGGAGTACAAAAACAAAACGTGGAAATTATCAGGCAGAATTGGGCCAGTTTTTATTTTACTGATTAATGGCATTCGCTACTTTTGTTATTTAGGGAACAATTTCTTTATTTTTATAAACATGGGAGTCTTACCATCCGCCCGAAACTATTAATTTGCTATCTTTCGTTGTAGCGAGTGCTGTTACGGCAGCCGAATATCTAGTGACAACACCTTCTTTCTCGAGATCCGGAAACGAGAGAATCTGGACCGTGTTGTTGTCATTTCCAGCATACAGTTTCCCATTCTGAAAGTTTTTTTCAGTTTCTCTTCATATTTGTATATTCGAAAACAGGAAATCCTTATCTTTTTCTTTTTACATCTTTAATAATTCTTATCGTTAATAACTCTGCTTTTCAATTATTTTTTCATCATGGAATTTTTACGTTCAAATGTCTCAATAATCGTTAAAGTATGCTTCAAAAAATGAGAACTCTGCGAATCCATAACTCAAAATTATTTGAATCAAAAATTCATTTTAGTGGAAAAAAGATATTGGAGGCACTCCATCATTGGATTTTTAACAAATGGCAAATTTTTTGAATCTCAAGACAATAAAATTTTTGACTGTAAATCTGGGAATTTTGTGTTTGAGCAAAAAAAGTTTGGGTCGGTATTTAATGTATTTATTTAACAAAAAATTTATAGAAAAACACAATTTTCGGAAATTTGACATGAGATAACTCAAATTGAATGTTTCGAGCAATAGCATGAATTTTTTCAGAATTTTTTGACAGCGTTAAGGGGGTGAAATATTGGCCGGACCTGACAGTCCCAGGATTGCAATCGAGAGGTACAAAAAAAATGATTACCAAGTTTTGATCCTTCATTAAAAAAAGGCAGAGTCCAGAGTTGTTGTGCCACCGATTATGTAAATAGATGACGAGAATAAGAGTTTTTTTTACCTTTGAAACAACGGCAGTAGCTTGTTCGGCAATGCAGCTTGAAGACGGATCATCGTCCATCAAGTTTAGCCAATACCGCACATCACCATCAGCTCCACATGTGATTAAACCACCCCTGATTGAATACGTGATAAAATATTATCAAAAAGAATAAAAAATCCGAAAAATATAAAGTTTCCATGAACATTTCGAAATATTGTGTGAAAGTCGTCGAAATGGAAAGTAAAACTGTCTCCAAAATCGTAATAATCGTTCTTCCCTTTTAAAACTTGGAGAAACAGGACATGAGAAAATTTCTACTTTGCGAATAATCATTCGAAAAGGTGAAAATGAAAAATAATGATTCGTTGAACTCACTTGTCACCACGATGGTAACAAACATCGGTGTGACCTTCCGGGTGAGCGTAACGAGTTGGTTTTATCGTCAAAGGCATTTTGTATCGTGTAGTTTAAAAATCCTTTGATCACTGATCCAGAAACATAAGAGAAAACTACAAAATCTTGGAATGTAAAAGTTGAATTTCACAATTTTCTTTGCATCACGGCTCTCGTGTGAACATTCTCGCTGCAGCAAACCAAACTAAACCACACCATCATAACTTCATACACAGAGGACGAGATTTGGCGGGCTTTTTTCACGTTCTGTCTTCGTTGCACCCGGACGAATTTTGGAAGAATGACAAGGATGGAAATTGTGGCAGCAGATGTTCGAAACCTCGTAGATGTCGCTGCGACCATTACGAAATTGCGCAAAATTCGAATTCATTAATCAATTTGAAGCAAATTTTTAGAATTTTAATAAAAATAATCATTATTTTCACTACAGAAATTGAAATATCGTATTATTACTCATAATCAAAAATACAATCAAATGATAATGACGTCATTATCGTTGATTACTTTTAATAATTATTTACAAATTGTCATAATTATTTCAATAACTACAAACACCAATGATAAACGACATATGTTTATTATCTTTCACGTAAAAAAATTATTAAATTACTCCAATTTTTGCGACCGTGGAATGTCCACATATTCAATTTCGCAACCACATGAATAATTTTTATCCTCCAAGGACAAGCATATATTAAAATATAATATTGATTAGCAAAGTCATTAGTTAATAAATAAATACAAATTATACAATACGTCCGAATTCTTCTAATTTGAAATCCGAATGAAGTCACATGAAAAGTAAATGTTAATTCATTCAGTCAGTCTGGCTTCAAACTTTCGCTTATTATAAAACATTTTCATCTTAAAAATATAATCAATATTATTCATAATGAGGAAAGGGGAGAATGAATAATAAAATGAGCGTTGTCAAAACGTCTTTTCGAATAAGTATAAGAAAGAATAAAATTAAATTGGTGAATCGGCGTAGAGATCTTCCAATTCGTTCAAAAGTTTTCGTGACAGATCTCTCCTGGTGCTTCGAACTCTCGATGGTGTGCATTTTTCTTCAATGGCAGCTTGGCATCCCTTGACGTTTGGCGTTGCCAAAAAATTCAACGAAGATTTGAGCGCCATGTACTCGCGCACCGATCGACGACATCGGGGATCAACGTTTTTCCCAGATTTCGTCTTCACCGGAGTATCTTTATCTTTTTTAACGTGAACGATGTTTAATTCTTTTTCAATCGAGGTAAAACTGTCCGACAGTGATTTTGGCGACTGGGCCATTTTTTCAGCCAGTCTCACCGAACGCCTTCGTGGTTTTTCGGGCCTTTTTTTATTTTCCTTGTCTTGATCATCTAGATTTTGCGGAAGCGACGAAATTTCTCGATCCCTCGACGAACTTTCGCTCGACGGACTAAACGCGATGATCTTGAACGCACTCTTTTTTGATTCGTCGTCCGCGATTGGCATTTCGCACGCAGGTCTCGCAGCTTTATCCTTCGTTACGTTTTTTTCGTCTGTTTTAGTCTCTACTTCGTCAGTTCGTTCAGCAGGCATGTCGTCGGATTCAATGAGCGATTTAGTTTCTTGTGTTTCCTCTTTTTCCTGAACTTTCAGCAAATCTTCGAGAGTTTTGAGCACGCGTTTCATCGAAAACAGTTGTTCCTCAGTCGATTGAACCTGGAGCTTCAAATTCGCGTGTATCCAATGAATCGTTTCGCTGTCTACGTGAACCAATGAATTTTTCGTTGGGACTGTTAATTTGAGAAATGAATTTTGTGGCAAGTTTCGATAAAACGAATCGCCATGATCACAATGAGAAACATTGCCGAGATTATCTTCCAACGATTTTTCCATCGCAAGCAATTTCTCACCACACAACGACGTATTTTTGTTAAGTTCTTTCAACAGCACGAACGAGTCTGGAGAATCAATTTTTTCATTGTCACTCGATTTGGGCAATTTTTCTTTCTGCAATTTTTTCCCAGACACTCCCATTATCACCGAAGGTCTTACAATTACGCTTTGCATTGTTTTGTCTTTAATTTCATCACGCGGTTGCTTATCGTCTTCAACATTGTTGAGGGTCAAAGAATTTGGTAAAGTGTCAATTTTTTCGTCATTCGCATTTTCGCTGTCTCCCACCGTCCCTTTCTCCACTTTTTCGCTCTGTCTGCTTTTTCTTCTGCATTTTTCATCCTCCGTATCAATCCTTTCTTCGGTTTTACTCGCCGTAGAGTTCAATAATGTTTTCTCCGTCGTCAAAGTCGATTCTTCCAAAATCGCATCTTGTTGACGAACATATTTATCGCGAATTGCATTTGGCGGTACAAGACGACTCCTCCTCAAAGATGGATTATTTGTCGATGCGGATTTCACATCGACCATGCAAGATTTCCGCGTTTTTATCTCGCTTTTTCTTGCAATCGGTTTATTTTTTGCCACCGGCTTCGGCGACGATACCAAATGACTGTAAAGTTTTCGTCGCACATTTTGATTGCGGACTTCTACTTTTTTCATCGAGACAGCTAGAAAAAATGAACAGCAAAATCTTCATTACGGTCGAACAATGTGTGATATTTTGAAAATCATTGAAAATAATAAAAAATCATTGCCGTACTTGATCGCTCGACAGTTTGCACTTCTTCCCAAGACTCCATCAAGCGCTTCATGTTTTCAGGCTGCATTCGTATTCGGTCGGGTCCTAATGAAATCAAATTCAATTGAAAAAGAAACGTCCAAATATCTCTAAAAAAATGTTCATCGGTATTTAAAGCACAATTAATTATTCACCTGCGTTATTTATCTTTCCTTCGCTTTTTGATAAACCCGATAAATGAGCACTTTTTGTCGCTGCTCCTGAACAAAAAATATACGAAAATAAAATAAAACATAAAATAAACAATAAACAAAATAATAAAAATGAATTAATTAATGAAATAACTAATTAAATGAAAATTCAAGAAACTTAAATATAAATAATCAAATGAGAATTTTTTTTAGACTGTTTTTTAAATTAATTTATAAATTCACCGATTGATTTTTAAATAAAGAAAATTTAACTAAAAAAAAATGAAAAATTGATCAAATAAAATAGAAAATACATTAAAAAACAGCCTACAAAAATTCTCCAAATTTTTTTGTGTGTAGCCGAGTTCGGTAATAACTCAATTATTGTTAACATTACCACATGGAGATGTTTGAGGGTCGTTCGTGCGCATCATCGTGTGTCGATGATCTAGAAAGAAAAAGCAAATAAGTTGAGGGCAAAAGGTTTTACGCGAAAAGTATGGAAAATCATAATTGGATGATAAATTGGATTTTCTATGTCATGAAACGAAAATATTGAATATTCATACTATAACGAGGTTGAGTCGCTTTTGCCCATTCTATGGGACCCAAAACATCTTTCATACGAACAGGTTGTAATCCTCTTTTCCCGGTGCTCTTTGGAAGCCCCAGGAGCTCATGTTCGCGTAAAGGTTGACTGAGAACTCGAGCTGCGGGGACAAACGAATATTCATTTAATTTTTTTCGAATATATCGATCATTTAGAAACAATTGATCGAATTTCTATTAATCAACATTACATTTTTCACTGAGTTCACCGCTCTTCGAGGCACTGTTGAGAGTCGACATTGTGTTTTTTGGGTTAAAAAAAGGATTTCGAACGTGCGAGTCGATTTTTTAATATTCATCGGTTTGAACCGTCCGCCCTTTTTCTCGAACGACAGTAGCGCTCTGTTCTCTGTTGGCAAAACACCGCAAGTTTGTTTTTTCGCCGTTAAGATTTGAAATTCTCGGACGCGATTGATCGAACACAATGTTGATGTTAAAACTGATGATAAACAATTAAATGATAGCAATCATAGTCATAAGTTTCGTCAAGTTTCATGATTAATTAGTTAAAGCACGAAGCAGAAGTCAGTCACTCGCAAACAGCAAAAATTCACTTTTTTCTATGATACTTTGGTTAGGTTTCTTTCATAACGTCGAACTTTTTCCGATTAATAAAAACTACGTTGCAAAGTTATTGCTTTAGTCAATTACACCACATTAAGGCGAACATTTTCCACAGATTTTTTTTATTCAGTCGCGTCAACACTTTTGCTGATGGAACTAAAAGTTATTTCGCACAATATTTCGGATCTGGAGAAAGATTTACGAAAGAGCCAGTTGATGCATTAGACCAGAAACCTTGCTGAAAAAAGTCTGTGTGTACGTTCAACTTTTGAAATATTTCGTTAGATGACGCTTTGATGTCTTTCTGAACTTCACAAACATCCGGCGCTTCTCGTCAAATGACGTCTGATTGGCTAAGCGCATGGTCGTTTGGCGAATAGCATTTCACGCGTCTCACGCCCGACCGGAAGTGGACAATTTCCATGAACGAATTCCTACGAGCGCCAAAATTTCACGTATGTACCATAACCTTTATAAATCTTGTTAAATATTAAATAATAAAAAAGGTTTTGAAAAAAATCATTATTTTCAAAGGCAATTAATGAGATCGATAATCGGCTTTATCATTATTGACTTCTGGAAAACGATAAAACGTGTCCTGATGAAAGAGGCTACACATATTGCGCGCTTCGGGAACAAATGCAGTCGGCCATTTTGTTTAGACCCCGCAGTATTTCCAAAACGTATAACTATCGTATCACATACGAATACGTATACACATATATTACGAGTTTTTCTCTCTCCCTCCCCCCTCCAGAGAATATATTGAAAACAAGCGAAGGTCGACGCTGCTATTCCTCGACAAAAAAACGTATATTTTTGGTTAGGTTAATGCGGTCGAATTTGGGATGAAAAGTAATAACGTTCAGCAAACCAGTAAGTAAACCGTTCCCCGGTGCGTGAAATGTGTTAAATAACGGCGTAGGAGAAAGAGCGAGTGAGAGCGAAACTGAGAGAAAGGAGGAATTTGTGAGATTGATAAACCCATCGCCAGTGTGGCGTTCGCGCGTCGTTCTAAACACGAGTTTCACTTCGACAAGTTTCAACTGCTTTTTTTTTTCTCTTGCTCTTCTTTTCGTGCATCAAACCGAGCAGAGTCTCGATTTCGGATACTCCACACGCGAATTCGGGTTTTCTAAGTGCAATGCAGCGAAGCGAGCGAGGCTGAATCCGTTTTTTTCGTTACCCGAGCCTCTCTGAGAGGCTATGGCTGTGATTCGTTGTAATTCCGCGCAAAATGATTATCCGTCGTTTCGTGAAAAATTACTATTCGTTTCATATCTCCGAGTTTAGGTCTACCAAACTACGGCTTTAAAACGTGAAAAAATCATTCTCGCCGACTGGTAAGAGCCTCAATATCGTGTTTAATCCTCGGCCCGGCGTTCAATTATGCAACTTTTTTTTCCTCCCTGATTGTCGTCGATCTTTATAACCTACAAAAAATGCATAACCTATATAACTGATTGATATAACCTTCGAACGTCACTATCACGAGAGTTTTTACCTTTTTGTCAGACCCAACGAATCAAACCTTTCACAAGAAATCCACTAAAATTCAATTTTTAAGTTGCAAAAATGCCAGAATTCTATGCAATTAAAATTATTTCTGCATCTTTTTTCTCTCGCGTTTTTCATTTGTTTTGAGACTTGATTCGAGACTCCGTCAATTTTTTCTTCATATCGGGCCATTTACGTGTGCAAAAGCGGAAACTATCGTCGCGAAATCTTCGCATTTATTTCTTAGATCGCAAATTTATCATTTTTCGAAATTTATTTTAATGCTCTTTGTTGCAAAATCGTAAATTTATCAAAAATGACCTTCCTAAAAATGCGATGATCCAATACTTCGTGAAATGCTGAACAATGCTAAGTGATCGATTTCCGTTTTAAAACAATTGCAGTGATGACATAATTAGCATTTGTTGAATCATGGACGTCTCAGGCGATTTGACGTTACAATGGGTCGAGGAGGTTGGCAACGTTATCCACGAAGAAGTAATATGCGGCTTGGAAGCAGAAATTCCAGCCACCGAAGAGGAGGTGATCGGCGCTTGCGAAGAAGTATCCATGGAGGAAACTGTCCAATCGGCGCCGGATCAAACTTCCACCGGTGAATCGGAGCCTCTTTTGGTTCCGCAGCCTTCTGACATGGAATCAATCTACATCGTGCCCCAGGATCAGGGTCACGATTATTTGAACATTCAGGTCACCGAGGAAGTTATCACGGACAATTGGGACAGATCTGGTCCAGACGATGGGTGAGCATTCCCATTGTTTTCTCAAAATAACAATAAATTACTTTCTATCCCGAATAGTGAACTATTACAACGTATAAAAAAATCTTTTTTGCATTCTCGACGTTCTTTCAATTGCTCGAGTTGATATAGAAATTTTCTATCCATTTTTTCAATAAAAAAGCCTTCAATTTTCATTGTCGAAGCAAAAAAAAAGTGTTTACCTTCAGTTTTCTCAATCTTTCGGATCATTCAATTTATTTCGAGCTCCAATTTTCACAGTTTGAACGCAGATTACAGAATTGTTGCTGCAAATAAACTTGATATCCATGAAAATAAAGAATTGCACTGCGTTTCAACGTAATATTTATTTAGATATTTATTGATGGGCTTAATAGAAGTTATGGGAAAATAGAAGTTTGCGAGTTGGGAGTAATATTGAATTAAGTTAAAATATGAAATTTGCATTGGAATTGTAGCTGAGCGTAGGGGAATTTGAAAGCGATGGAAAGAAAATTTGTGATTGATTTGTTAAGGGTGGAGATACCGGAGACGAAAGTATCTCACGACAATTTGTTGGAGTACGACGACATGGAAATTCCATTGCCGATAGATCAAGATTCGTACACGAACACGCGGCCGTATCCTTGCGACTTTTGTAGTCGTAGGTTTCGAAAGAAGGCGAACTTGATGAATCACATGGTAGCGCATCAGACGGATCGGCCGCACGGTTGTAATTTGTGCGGTGCGCGTTACGTGAGAAAATGTGATTTGATGAATCATTTGAAGATTCACGCGTACGCGCCATCGCGAGATGGACTGGAGGACGATTTGAACGACGACGATTCGTTGGCGCAGGACGAGGAAGAAACGACAAAGGGTCGTAGAAAAAAAGTGCAATCGAGTGCGCCCCGCAAACGTAAAAACAACACTGCCGCAGCGAAACGAAACAATCAAATGGAGGATACGAGCAAAATGATCGAAACGAGCAAACCCTTCGTCAACAAATCTTACGATTACGTCGACGAAGATATGAGATTATTGGAAGAAATGACGACAAGAAATACGAACGTAAGGCCAAGCGGTAATTTCGCCTCGAGCTCGAGATGGACCGAGCACGTATCGAGTATCGACAGCGAGTCACAACCGCCACGTTGGCCCGTTACCGATCCGACGAAACCTTACGTTTGTCAATACTGTGGCGTTGGCTTTGCTCGCGAAAAAGCTCTCGCCTCACATTCTCGTATACACGGAGGCGATAGCCCTTTCGAATGCACCAACTGTGGCGATATGTTCTGGGACATGAACGCTCTGCGTGAACATATACGCGTCAAACACGGCGGTGCAGCTTTGACTGCACCCGCTGATGAATTTGATCCCAATGACAATACGACGTACACAGGTGACGAGAGATTCGGCGAGTTTTACTGTGATACCTGTGGCGTACCTTTTCATCGTTCGGATCTTCTTAAACGTCACCGGAAGTTAGTTTTTTGCTTCATTTTTATTTATTTTCTCGCCATAACGTTATTTCTCGTTGAATATCAATACGAATACTTTTATTCCATGCATCCTCGTGAGCTGTAGTGTCAATTTTATTTTTAAAGGGCTCACGTATACTCAGAGATGCTAAAAATAGAGTCAGTCTTTCGTCTAAACTGAAAAAATCGTTTGGAACACACGAAATTCGATCTTTCATTCGTCTTCAGCATTTTTTTAGTTAAAATCATTTTTGTTGGTCATATTTACAAGGAATCAAAAAAAAAAATCCTTTAGTAGAAAAATCTTGAAATTTTTTAAATATGCTTATTTATACGTATGAATTATCAACAGAATTCACGTTAAGCAAGAAGTCACCGACGTTATGGACGGACCCAGTCAACATCACGTTTGCAACGTTTGTGGTGAATGGTTCGAAGAAGCCCTCGCGCTTTTGGCACATGCTGAATTACATGCAAGGTAAACAAAATTTGAAACAAATGATAAATCTTGAGAAATTGATAACTATTAGAGAATTTCAGAACAAAAACTTGTTCTTCGATCAGTTTCAAACGATAAAATTCCTACTGTCAATTTTATAGATCGCCAAGCCGACGGTGTTTATTATGTGGTGAACAATGTCGCGACGACGCCGAGGTTGCCGAACACGTTAGACAAAATCACGCGGAAGATGCCCCACCAAATACCTGCACGATGTGCGGCAAAACTTGCAAGGACAAGAGAAGTCTCTTGAAACATTCGTGGGTTCACAATGCCGACAAAACTTTTGGTTGTACGAAATGCGGAAAGCGTTTCCATAGCAAAGCCAGACTACGAAGGTACTAATTACTATTTTATTCTCAAATCGAAAGACATTAATTTTCAATAATTATGAAACTAAAAGACTGAAAGAACATTTTATTATTATTTTTCTAAACAACATTATTCTGGAGAATCAATACAATCATTTGACACGACGAAAAAAAAATAATCGTTTCCTTATGGATCGTTTTTCAAATAATTTAAACTCGTCAAGAATTGTTGCTGCATTTTTTGAAAATTGTTCACACGAGTTTATCCTGGACATGGAATAATTGTCAAAAATGTTGATGAATTTATTAATGACAAGCCTCGAGCGATTCTACCGAGTTGTCGATTTTTTATTTTGGTTTTTTGTTAATTTCGACTTAAACTTTCAGACACATGGTTTCCCATCGCAACAAAATGGTAGCATGTGACGAATGCGGTGAAGAATTTCCAGACGGTAGAGCTCTCGTTAGCCATCGCCACTCGCACAATAAAGATCTCGGTGGACGATCGTTTCCGTGTCGCGAATGCGGCAAAACGTTTGGCAGTCGGAGCTCTCAACAGATTCACATACGTATACACACCGGAGAACGACCATACGGCTGTCGATTCTGTTGGAAGGCATTCGCTGACGGTGGCACATTGAGAAAACACGAACGCATACACACTGGCGAAAAGCCTTACGGTTGCGCGATATGTCCTCGTGCTTTTAATCAACGGGTAAGAATTATTTATTTTCTAAATGTTCTATTTTCTCCGGAGAATCGTTGGATTTATCGAATTCGGATTTTTCGCAGTCAAAAACCAACATTTCGACATAACTTCGAACAAAAACAATTTGAAAAAACGTCCAAAAGTTGATCTCCGTCGATGAATGAAGACAAATGAATTGTGTGGGATATTTTCTGATTTTTGACCAATTGGTGAACTTGACAAAAAATAGCTATTACTGAAATTAAAAAAAAAAATCTCCGTAAGGTTGTTCATAAACTGAATGAGTTTCCAAAAACTTTTGAAGTTTTCGTAGATTTTCCAGAAAATTTCTAATATTCCAAGACTTACGTCAGGGAGGGAGGGTTTTTTTTCACAAATTTGACGTTTTTTGTTGATCAAAAGTGAGTTAACGAAAACTTTCAGTCTCCCGCGGCGGAATATCATTGAAAAAAAACCCCCATTTTTCGGAAACGTAACGAAACTCCATCATTACCGAAATTTGTGATAAACTCGTACGATTAATGAGGATTTTGTTGACCAGGTTGTTCTTCGAGAACACGTGAGAGCTCACCACTCTGGACCTGATCCGAAATGTCATGGCAGCATGACGCCATATCTGTGCAAAGTGTGTGGAGATTCGTACGCGACGTCGGAAGAAATAGTGGCACATATAGTGCAACATTGCGACGACAACACAGCGTTGCGTCGTCAACCGCAGATAGGACCGAGAAAATATAAAAGGAGACGTAAGCTTAAACAGCACGACGTGCCGAGTTTATCGTTACCGGTGCGTGGGACGATAAACGAGAATTTCAACGTCCTCGAGGCGGCATCGGATTCGGACGACAATACGAAACGCAAGTTGGGTCGTAAGAACAAGCAGCGTTCGAGCGTCGAGGATGGTTATCAGAATGTGCTGAAAAGCTTCGAATCGTCGTTGCAAAACATCAATTCGATCGTGAGTAACACTAAATTGAAGCCTTCTAAGTCGAAAATATCGAAGAAAAATGCAAAGAACAAAGCGAGTCTGAGCGAGGAGAAAAAGAGTGAAACCCAAACGTCGGGGCAACCGGGACGTCCGAAAATGATTCACACCCAAAAGACGCGAGTCCCTGTCGAGGTGGGTACGGACGGTGTGAAAAAGGGTCAAAAGACGAAAACTCTGGTTACGAGAACACCCAAAGTAATGCCAAACGAGCACAAAATCGGTTTGTTTGCTGGTGGCGAAAGAAATCGTCCAAGAACAAAGAACGTGAGTTATCACGTTGAGGGTAAATCACAAGTGGCGCCGGCCACGTTCCCGAAACAGAAGGAGGAAGAGACGAGCCTCGTCACGAAAGAGAATAATCCGAGCGAGGAACAATCTTTGACGACTTCCGGGGACCCGCCGGTGACTAAAACTTTGATACAAACTGGATCGAAGCGTTTGGCGGCAAACAATCACGCGAACACTAACAACAACGGTAACGTATTGGGAATCAATGAAAAAATGGATAATCCTCTTACACCAGCGACTAAAAAACGCGCCGTTGTCGCCAAGAGAGTGAAGAAGAGTAAACAAGTGACGATAAAACAAGAACCCGTCGAACCGAGCGAGGATAACGAGGTGGAAATTCGCGATAATAATAATTCCGGTGATATCGTTAATTCAACGAGTTTCAGCAACGAACCCGCTATCTCCGGCGTTAATCCTCTCTTCGAACCGAGAATTCTTAACGCTCGGGAAGAATCCATTCTTCCCGATCTCGATGATGACATTCAACATCGGCGGGAACCCGTCGTTAAACCTGGAAAAATTAAAATCAGCCTCCAAGTCGAGGCCGCTGCCCCATCGAGAATCCATATCCAACCACCTCCCCGTGGTATTACGATAACACCCGCCGAGGACATCCCCGAAACTATTATTCCCGACACCCTCGAGTACACGTGCGAAATGTGCGCCGCCGTTTTCGGCAGTCGTGCCGAATTACTCATACACGTACCTATACATATTTGATTCCATTGTCTCGAGGCAGGATAACTTTTTACTTTCCCGCCGTCCAAAATCTTTCCTACGACACACAGCCTCCGCGTCATTCGTACTAAATTCAATTCACGAGATTCTCGTCGAAAACACACACCCCCCGTTTTTTTTTAACGCTTTTCGTTACTTTGAAATGAAGAAAAAATAATTTGTTTGAACAACAAAATTTTCCGTACTATGAAATAGTCCAATTTTCAAACGATAATATTTCTAACGTTCGAACTTGACGAGATGTTATTTATTATTTTTATCTAACTCTGATACGTTCTCGGGGTTTAGTTGGAAAAAAAAACATTGAAATTGTAGATTCAAATTGAACTGTTTAGCTTTATTTGCGGATGATTTCGTTCTATTATCTTTTTATATATTCACTCGATATTCATTGAGTCGAAAAAGGAAAAAACAAACAATTCATCACAAAAAATTTTACTCCAAATTAACGAAAGGTCCAATATCTCAAATTCATTCCCCTCTCGTGGTATTTATGAAGGGTTTACTTATTTCTTCGTCATTACACACCTTCGAAATTTATTTGACGATACTAGCTCGGGCTCAAAGCTTGATCGACCATTTTTATCGAGCAAATATGGCTCTGCGTATTTCGCTTATAAGTTTTGTAATGCGAAAACGTAAAGGATTCAAACGAAAGGACACGATAACGAAAAATCGGACGATATAATCGTTTGTTTCGTCCTATTTTCATTTCCGCGGGTTATCAGATTATTATTAATTATTAATTATGTTCATTATTGATATTACAATTATCATTATTATTATTAATACAATTATTACGTGGTTTTTTTGTGTAATTCGCTTTTCGATTATTCCTCGTCGTCTCTTTTTATTATTAAATGTCATTCAAGTTCTATTTGCCATTCGTACCTTTCCGAAACGCGATTAAACTCAAGTGTTTTGTTTTTCTTTCATTTTACTACCCTGGTGGATATCCGAGTTGTGCGACATTTTCCCACCAACCATCAAGTGACTGAAATCAAAAATAAACACCTGCAATTTTCTAATTTTAATCGCGGAGCGAAAAATTTGAGTTTTGAGCTTTTTCTTTTATCCGTTTTTTCAATTATCGTTCTTTCCACACACCCCCACCCCACCCCCCTGCCAAAGCATGTACGAGATTTGTAAAATGTACAGAATTCATGAATTCTCAAAGTGTCTCGCGCGCTGTTGATATTTCGTTGAAACGAAAAATAAAAATAATAAAATTATAATTAAAAATAAACACAACTATTTGATCGTAGCGATAAATTTTCTAACAATTTGAACAACGTTTCATTATGGGAGATGAAAAAATTTACTTTATCCCCCCTCCCCAAATTCGATAATTCATTTTGACCAGATTCAGTCAATATCTCGAATCTCCAAAGATTTTTTAAGTTTCAATTGTACACAAAAAAAACTTCGTAAACATCACATTTTTGTAGAATTAATGAATTAGTTCAATTATTATGTACGAAAAGCCCAAAAAAATACAAATTATTGATGAAAATTCCGCCTTGACAGTAATGCATTAAAAAATGTATATATATATATACACGTGTGTATGTATTTTAGAAAAAAAAACAGATTATTTGAATGAATAAAAATGATAAACGCTCACAATGCGTTCCGCACATTTTCAAGATCAGTTTTATTCGATGGATCGTGTCAGCTGAGAAATTAACTGAATCTCGTCGAAGTCGAATGAATGAGAAAATTTTTGAAAAGCAGAAAAAAAACAGTACAATGTATAATACGGAGAGGCGAAAAACAACTTGTTTATTTTGGACATTCCCCTCGTGGAAGACGTTGACGAAGCGGAGAGAAAAAAAAGTGAGAAAACGAAAAGTGAGAGAAATCCTAAATACTTAAGCAAAATTAATATCTAAGACATTAGTTTTGCTGTGCTATTTTATACTGTTTATATATACCGTGAAAACAAAATTCGGATACGATAATTATTCGTACATTCGTTAAAAAAAAAAAAAGAGAATGTTTGGCGATTCTGTTGATAAAGAAAACAAAACGTGATTAGAGAAAGAGAGAGAGAGAGAGATTAGAGAAAGAGAACAAATTCTTAGTACAAAATCAAACGAAAGCTCTGATTGCTATGAATTTAGTATCTTGCCTTACTTGTACATTTGAAATGAGGAGACAACTCTTTCTAAAAAGAAAAACAAAAAAAACAATTGATTAAGGTCGAAAAGTAAAAAAAAAAGAAAAACAAGGATCACGTACGAGAAACGAGCGAACTTGTTTCGCCCTAAAATCTATGTAAATATATATTTACATAAAACCAACAAAAGAAAACCTTAGCTTTTCAAAGTGATCGTGAGACGTTTGTAATCTATATTTTCGAGAGTCTCGCGACAAAAACCTTGACAAGGCAAAGATTTTGACTAGGTCAAGAAAAAAAAATCCATCACAAAGCACGAGAAAAAAATTGTGCAGAAAACAGAAAGAGATAGTAAAAAAAAAGTGTGTATAAAACCGTTAGGACAAATTTTTAATACAATCTTTCATAAGAGATGATTAATTGAGGACGAAGAAGAAGAAGAAAGGAAAAAAAAATGATTAATTTGCAATTGTGGAAAATCATGAATCTTGTAAGTAACTGTGCTTTATCTTTGAATAACTTCGTAAGTTAATAACACGTTTAATTAATTACGTCATACGTATAGTAAATAATTGATAAATATATACATATATACATACTGTATGTATATATATATAAAATATATAGGGGATACAAAAGTGTTGCATGATTAAATTTTAATTAAAAACATAAACAAGGCGATCGAATTGGAGAAATCTTACAATTTATATGTAAACATAAACTAAAATATAGTAAAGTATATAAATATATATATATATATATAAATGAACACACAGATAAAATGACTAAGTGAACAACAACATGAAAAAAAAAAACAAAATTACTATAAGAGCTGTTCTGTAATAAGCTACGTAGTGAACTCACACCCACCCACACACAAACACACACAAAAAAACACAAAAAGCCCACAAACACAACGTAGAACGATCGATGGAGCCAGAGACATTTGTTTCTGGCATCATTACCTTTATTATTAAATAACAAAAAAAAAGAATGGTTTATCACTTGGAAAATGATAAGAACGAAGAAGATAAAAATATATAATGGAAAATCTTAGGCAGTAGATAAAGTGTACATATTATCGAGACACGTGGTATAATGATGACGCAATTTACTGTTAATCGTAGTTGTATTTTTCTTTGAATAAATCATTAATGGATAAGTGACGAAGTTTCGAAGATTTAAAGAGACAACAGAAACATATCACTTTTTTTTAAAGCTTCAAGAATTTTACCGGCCAATACATCCTCGATACACTTTCCTTCTCGCATTTTAGAACCAACAATTTTGAATTACGTTGTTGAGATTGAAGAAATTTCGACGTCGAACGAATAAAGTTAACAGGGTTGAAGAGAAAGAAGGAAGATATGAAAATGAGAAACTAATCTCTCTTGGATAACAGCAGCTGTGAGTATAATTTATATGATACGTTTATTGGCATGTGACATCGATTTGCTACGCTTAGAAAATGATCCCTGTCGTGGATCTTACAAATTATCATAAGTCTTTTTTCATCGTCGCTGATGAACGATTTAATTTTTTGAATATTCTTACGAAATGGAATCCCACAAAAAAAAAGATCGATACGCGATTCGTTGATGAAAATTCATTACTTTTCATGCTTTAATGATTTTCCACCGTGTTGAAAAATCGTAATTTATTTTTCCTAAGTCAAAAATGTCCCTTTGGTTTGTATTATGAAGACAGATCAATGAAGAAATAAAGCTAAAGAAGTGAAATGAGATTCTTCGTCTTTGCGTTTATGGAATAAAGTCACAAAAGCCGTAAATTTCTCTCTCGAATCCCATGCAAACGACCGAAGCAAGAATCAAAACAGCACCGACGATGCTAGTTTCTGTGGGAGTTTCACCGAAAAAATAAACTTGAATGACATAAGCGAGAATTATATCGAGGGACCTAGTCACCGAGACTTTCCCTGCACCCTCGATTTGCAGCGCTTTTGCCACAAGTACCTGGCCCGAGAGTCCTGTCACAGCGACCATGAATATCAATCCCCAGGTTACCCAGTCGTGGGGAAAGATTTCTATGTGCTGATGAGCCTCCGATACGAAGAAAAAGAATATTGTTGATGAGCCCAATATCCACGCTGATAAATTAAATACCAGAACAGAAAAATGAATCTCCGAACATTTTCTCATCACTACGATATTCAATGCTGTGAAAAATGTCGCTAGAATGGCAAAGACGTAACCCATCACGTCGTACGGGATTTCTCTAAGGGTCTGCAACAAAAATACAATGATTTAAGTACTAGTCAAATGAATGCTCAATTTTCGAAACGCTTTTCGACCAAGTTTGCATCTGTCAGTTGATGATTTTGCCAAACACTTGTTTTTAAGATCTTTCCACGTTAATAAGACACGTTGTAATATAAATCTACTAACAATAAATTGTTTCATTCGTTTTCATTATAATTCAAAAAATTACCTCAAAGATAAAGGGCGGCCTGGATACCAAAACGACTCCAGCGAACAACGCACATATTACAACGACCCTTAAAAAACCACATGGTTCCTTAAGAATAAGAAAAGACATGACAATGACGATGACCGGTGAACTGAAGATTATAGTCGTTGCATCACCAAGAGGCAGCTTCCGGAAGCTGTAGTACAAAAGTGCAAGAGTAGCACCGCCAACGATTCCCTAAAATATAAAATAATGTATAATTCATAAAAAAAAATGCATAAATCATTTGATTTAATTATCTTCAAAAACTCACCTGTAGATGAAGAAGCATTCTCGAGCCTTTTGGTCCCAAGAGGCTCTGATTAGCTCTGCATGCGCACAGAACCATAACGAACATTTGAAGACACGCTCTAATCCCAAGCAAAACCATGGGATCGACGTTTCTAATTGCTTTTACGAGGCCCGAGCTAACGGTGAAAAAAGCACCGGATATGAAGGCGAGAAGAATACCAAACCACTTGGTGCCATCGCGATAGGACGCTACGTTATTGTCAAATTGTTCGGTGTACTGATATTCCGGATGAATACTGTTGTAGGACGTGGTGCGTTCGATGTTAAACTTCATTGTAATTTTTTTTCTGCTTCTATTTCTTCCGGAAAGAGTAAAATTTCACAATTTTTTTACGATGGCATGAAAATGCACGTTGGTTATCGTCGAAGACGTCGTGAACGAGATGGAATCGACGTCAGTGTTGTACGAAAGACATTCATCAGTCAACTGGACCGTCCAATACATCTGGTCAACAAAACGATCGAACTCGGGGACGACAATTAACATACGGCTTAAACGTACGTCAAGAAGCTTAGGTAGGATTTAAAAGTAATAACTCGACGCTTCCACTTTCGTTTTGCCAATGGCATTGAAAACGAAAAAAAAAAAAAAAAAAAACGAAACAAAAATCCCCTCGAATTTTTGATACGATTTTTCAGATAAATCATCTCGAGAATCCATCCACCGGTTCTTCTCCGTTGCTGAAAAAAAAAAAGAGAAAGAGGCCTCTGTGTTCGAGACGAGAGTTGCGTAACACGTCTCTCAGAGATAACGATAGTTCTGCAGCATAAACATCGTGTCAACATACCTCGAAATTAGGAAACACTCATGAATTCATGACAACAGGTTTTTGACAATTTAAATATTTATTTGTCGCTCGACAGTTCGCCAATTTACATGCACGATATCCTTTCATTTATATCCCCTTTTTTTCGTATGCTTTATATAATTTTGGATTTTTATATAATAGAATTTTATGTACAGAAGGATTGAAAAACTGTCGGGCGGAATTTATGAATTAATTAACAAAATATTAAATTCGCATTAAGATCGATCGTATAAAATTAGTAACAAATCTACTTGTAAAAAATTGTAAATTTTTTTATCTTTTTACTTTCATTTACGAATATTATTTAAAAAAAGAATCAATTGACTATTCTAACCACCGGTAAACGTCCTCATTGTTTTCCTTCTCCAGGGTTTGACTCTCGTCATCAATCCTTGCCAAATTTAAGCTTCTCTGGCGTCTGATCAATGCGATAGAGTTTTTCACAAACGTTAAAATATCCCAAATATTCGACAGTCTCTGGAGTCGTGTCGTAATGATAATGTCCACCTTCGCCTTGATGACCAAAACTATGGAAATGTTGAACTCGTAGATCGAGTTCAGTTTCGGCGGATACGAAAGTTCCAAGGGCGACAAGAGGCGCAGACATGTTATAAAACCGTAGCCAGTTGTTCAACTCGGTCACGTTTCTTATTGGAGTTTTAGAAAAATCTTGCATAACGTGCTGATGCACTTTGCCTTCTTTCAATAAAAATGCACCTCCCATACCTGCAAAATAAATGATAAAAATGATGCCCCGATTATGTCACCGTGCTGTGAAAGCAATTCACCTTTTCTGCACAATCTCGAATTTCTAGTGTACGATTGTTTAGTGATAAGCGATTTTATCTTGGGAGGAAAAAAAATACTGACCGACTAACTTATCGGTGTACTTGGCTGCCAATGCCTTTTGCATTGTTGCAATAAAATCGAGATCTCCTGTTCTTTTCTTGGCATGGACTCGCAAAACTTTTCCAGCGTTTCCTTGGCTCGCATAAAGATTCGCCAACAGCGCGCATCTCGTGTCACTTCCGATGGAATCTTCCAGTACGCATTTCTCTTTCTCGTCAACCCAAGCCAAACGTGTCTCGTTTTTCAGCTGAAAACCTGGACCGAACGAGACGTTCATCATCATCTGAAAATTATAAAACACATTCAGAATAACATTCAAAGGAAAATCGTTAATTGCAACATTCTCAATGAATTCTCATTTGATGATCGTTCGTACTTCAGCATTGCGCGAAAGATGAGGCCACGGTCCAGCACCCGCTCCAACTACAAATGCTTTTTCCCCATAATTCAATCTTTTCAATATCGGCCTCACATCGTACAGCTTTTCTCTCTGAACAAGAGGGAGCAGAAAAGCTGGACCACCAATTTCCAGAACACAAGGTTTGCCTCCAAATCCTGGAAAGATTTTGAAATTTTTCGTGTTTTCATAGAATTTCAAATATGCAGCTTTATTATTTACTTTTTTCATCATCGATCGGACTCTCTAAAGATGACGAATAGTAATTTTTTTCCATGAAGTATTTTACTTTTTTATACTATCGTCCCAAGAAAAATTTGTATGTTTACAAGTCAAGATGGCAAAAAATTATTGCTGAGTGAATTAAAAGTATTTTAGAAATACCTGAATCGGCAAGACCGAAAGGTGGTTTTGTAAGATCCGGACAGTCTACCACTTCCACGGTGCATTCGGCAAAATTTTTCAACAACGCAGGAATGAACACTGAAATAATGATATTTTTTATATTTTTATGAATATTCTTCATAAAAACTGACAACGTGATGAAAATTCGTCTTATTTTTCATATTCCTGAACTGGACATTCATAATATATATTTATTTTGAAGTAAACTAACGGCAAACTAACGGATGTAACGGTTATTGTTAAATTGTGTTTGTATAGATTTGTTTTCACCATGAACATTCCTGGGACATAATCACGTGGAACTTCCTCCTTGGGTCTCTCAGCCCCAGGACTGTACTTCTAGGGTAAATAAAACAAAAGTACAAATGATCTTTTTCTTTCACTAACCATTTTTAACTTCTTCAAGCTGTGGAGTATGAAGAACTCTCTCCTCTATTTTCAAACTGTCCACTGGAAGTGCTGTGGCCATATTGTTTTGGAAATCTTACGATAAAAAATAAAGATTATTGAAAAATGATTGAAGATTTATGTTAGATTTGATGGACTGTTAAAATCGTATTTTCCCCAGTTACGAAGAGAACAATCGCGCTGCCAAAAGAATTGTGAAGTAAGAAACAAACTGTCATCGAATAAAATGGAACGAAGGAATCTTATCTTATCAAAAACAAACACGTGACCTTGCAAAACTGATCGACTTACTGCGCGCTGCGAAGTATTCGATATGAAATTTACATTTGTCTTTTACTGTTTTCACGCACAATTTGAGCATTACGATTTGTTTTTGCCGAGCTCTGCGTAATATTTTTCGCAAAATTGCCTGTCTGTGTACGGGATTAATCGAAATAATTTTCTAAAAAGCAGGTTTGAGTAATGATAGGAAGAAACGTACGTTTTGTAAAAGAAATTTTATTCGTTCAGCCTTGTACGAGCTTTTCCTCATGACAGAATCACTTCCTTCTGTTTGTTGTAAACAGCTGGACCTCGGCAATGACGTCTGTAGGTCACATGATGCTGATGCATCAAAAAAGTACAGGCCTACAGGCATTTTGTGGCAAAAATGTGAACGAGACCGGTGTTTGAATTTGCCGGGAAAGGTCTACTTTCCTCTATTAATGCGACCGTCAGAACTTATTTTTTTATTATTGAAGAAAGAATTGAGCAAAAAATCAAAACAATAAACGAGTGCATTTCTTATTGACAGTAGTTATTTCAGCTCTTTCGATGCGGGTAAGTAAACAAACTTTAGAAAAAATGCGATTCTTAACCTTATTCTTGACTGTTGTCTCCGCGCATGCGCACTTTGTTGGGCAAAAAAGTCGCTGCGGCAAATTGCATTAAAAAATAAACACGTTAGTTCTCCAAAACAAAAGAGGAAGAGAATTTCGTCATGCCGATTGTTTGTTTATTCGAGATTTTTAAATAATTCATTGTTTACAAATATAAATGGTGATTGAAAATAGATCGAAGTTTTGTTTGTTTATTTGACGCTTAGGCGCGGCACGAATTCCCAGAAACGCAACTCTCCACCATGTTAGAATTTTTCACGTCCCAGCCCTGTCGAAGTGATCGCGGCTAGAAAATCACTGGAGTTCGTGTTCGCGATAATCTTTCGATTTTTTTTCAATCGATTCGAAATACATCGCTGTTAAATAAACGTGCGCGCGTGCTAAAAAGATATTCGTGATTTGTGATCATTTTCGGAGTCGAGGAGGAACCCACTGGACGCAAAGCAATGGACGATTTGGGTGAGTTGAAAAAATTCTTGACACTATAACCTCAAAACAAATTTAACAAGGCAACGAATTCTAAAACGTCAAATTTTCATTGTAATCAATGTTCATCTTAACGTCATTTTAATGTTTCTTCTCCGTCACTTCATAAACACATTCCTTTCCGGCATTTGTAATAATGTTCAGAAAAATGCTCACATCTTAGTTCATTGTCGCGTTACAACGGGACTTGAATTTTACTTTTCGCGGGAATTTCAAACCTGTTTTGTTTTGAAAAGACTGTTGATCGCCTGTGAGGTTTTGTAGACTTGCCAATTCGTGGTGTTCATTGGCACAATTTTAAAATCTGGATTATTTCGAAAGCTGTGTGACATGTTTTTGAGAAAAATGGACAATTTTGATAATTGAAGAAGACACTGCACTGTTTATTCGCGTCGTTGAATTAATCCTCGCTATTTTATTTACCGTTTCGCGTACATAAATGGGAATTTATAATTGAAACAAGAGCAAGCGACAATAATGCGTGTCTGTCGTGTCGCGTGCCAGAGAACACGCTTATATTTAGTTACCGGCTCTCGGAAGCTCGTGAGAGAGAAAGAAGGAAAGAGGAAGAAGAGGCAGCAACAACGACGACAGGGAAACCGAAAAACTAAAGATTTCTCGAATCGAGCGAAGGCGCGTGACTTAAATATACTTCTTACAACCGTTCCCACTGTTCTCTGAGAATCGTCTTCTCTATTACGACGAAAAAAAAACAAAAAATACCGACTCGATTTCCACATTTAAAATAACCGAGTTATTTTTCTATCCCGGAAACAGAAAAATTCTAAAATTGTCAACGAAAAGAGAAAAAAACAAGTACAATAAAATGTTTCAAGAAATACAAACGTATACAAATATTTCTAGCAAATTCTTAGCCCTGTTATAAAAAAAAAAAGGATTTCGTTGCACTTTAACAATGTAAACTTTGACATCATCTCAGTAATTGACTTTTACTAGACGATTCGAATATACACTGGATCATCGTCGAGAGTCATCAACCTCCCTCTTAACCTTACTGTTGTATACATTCGACAGGAGGGGCGGGAGGGGGGGGGTGTTTCCCTGTGTTGTCGCGCACGCGATCGTGAGCTTTTCATATTCAGTGAGGCATCGAGAGTCAACAAGTGGCTCTACGAACCTCGTGCTTCGTAGTCCATTTTTTGCACATTTACTTTCTGTTGTTGTTCAACATTTGTTTGTATTTGAATGAAACAAAAGGTGAAAACAGAGACAAAAACTTCGGAAAAAAATCGCACTTCTTTTGACTCGTGCTCGGTGCTTCAGTTTTCACATTCATTTTGTATTCGAACTAAAAGCTTCGCATAAATTCACATCGAACGAAAAATGAAAAAGACATCGTAGGAATAAACTTTTTTTTCATTCGGCCAGTGATTTGGTTAATTCAAGGTTAACTGAAACGTGTTAAAATAAAATTTAGCTTTGGACCACGATTTAATTAATGTATGATTAATTTTTTTTTTTTCAATTCGTTTCTTTCGAGGGAACAGCAATGTAAATTTTCTTTTTTCTGTTATTGTGCGTAATGTAATTTTTTTTATAGGCTTTTGAATATTTGTGAACTTTGTGATAGTCTCGTGGAATAAAAACAAATTGTTAATAAGTCATTTTCTAAACTAATTAATCGTGGAGTTGTTGTTTTTTCCTTGCATTCAAGAACACTAGATGGCCGCGAGAATTGTCGGTCACACACAAGCGTGAACGACTCTCTGAGTTTATTTAAAGAAAAGTGTGTATAGGGATCAAGAGTGAGAACGATAAACCGGCGAATGTTATACTCTCGAGTGTTCTAAAACACTCGAACAACTTTTTCTAGCCGAGTTAGTCTCTCATTCGAAAATCTAAACATCAACCGATTCGATCGATTCGTTCGTAAATTAATAAAACAAATAAATAAAATAAATAAACTTACAAACAATAAAAATGTGCGTCACACCATAAAGTTTGACTGGAAAATTCTCTCTCAGATTTATTACAGCATCAATCATGTTTAATTCGAATTAAAAAACATTCAACCATCAAAATCCATTTGGTGTTAAAAAAAAAAAAAAAAATTCCAACACAAATACCGATAAAAATTGAGTGTTAAAAATGGCGATGGATAGATCGATGTATGGAAAAGTCCTGCCAGGACCAACTTATCAGCCGTACAGAATAACTATGGCTAAAGGTTCATCTCCAGGATGTGAGTTTTTTTCAAATAATTATTAAATCTGATCCAAGAGAAAAAAAATCCAATGATACTAAAGTTCAGACTGTTGAAATGCAACGAAATTCCTCGTGTTTCATAGTAGCGCCAAAAATTAATATTCAACGTTTGTCTACGATAATTCGACGATCTTTTTATTCAATTTTCGAACTAAATTTGTCAAAAAAACGAGAAACGTTTCGAAAAAAAGGGAAATATATATTTTTTGCTGCATTTCGATGATGCCAATGAAATAATAAGATTATAATTGTATAGTATTTCATTGAAAATATGTAAAATTTCAAAAACATTAGCTTCTATCTACAAGGAGAAAAAAAAATGAAAAAATAAAATTGAACTTGTTGCAAAATCTTTGAAAGACTGCAGCATTTGCAAGATATTAGTATAATAATTCCGGTTTAACCAACGCAAACACGTTAAGGAGAAGGATTACACGTGCTTTATAAATATCACACACGACAAGTAACAGTGCAATATGTGTCTCGAAATGCTTTAGAAAGGGAGAGATGAATTAATAGAGGCGTTCGAGAAGGTTTTTCCGAGCTAATATAAGAGGTTCAATTATTCAATGCAACACTGCATCCTTTCAACGCTTTACGAATACTCATTTGTCATCTTACTTTGTAAGAATTGTCTGGAATTATTGTTTACCATGTATTTTGTATAAATGCTAACGAAAAATCATATTATAAATGAGACTATTTAAAAAAAGGATCATAAGCTTCCAATCAAAACAATAATTATCGCGTTAAATACAATTATTTCGTAAAAAACGTTCATTTTTGTCAATTTTTAAGAGTTGTCACGTTCTGTAGGGTTTTTGTCACTGAATCTTCTTCAAATGCGAAGTTTTCGTCAGAAAATTGTTTAATTATAATTCTCATCGTGTGTCCACAGAGGATTATTGAAAATGATTATTTTTTTAATTGCATTGTAATTGATGAAAAATTAGAATTGGAATTTTAATTCATAAATATTTCAAACTGAATTAAATTATTAGAGGAAATGCATATTAGAGGAAAGTTTGTTTTATTGTCAGCATTTGTGATTTATTATTGTCGTTTGTTTCTCGTGGGCTACTGATATTCTTGGGTCAAAGCCATTATTTCTATCCTTGCTTCATTTCGTCTCACGGGACTCTCACGTTTGATCTGTCTTCTCGTAACAAACCACGAGGCAACTTCCTCTCTCGCTAACTGCTTTCATACGCACCGTCGTTATCATTGAACTAAACTTATATTAAAAAAGCTACGTTTATTTTCGTGGCCACTCAAATCGAATTTCCGTCGAGGGCGAGCTTGACGAAAAAACATTCGAAATCTATCTGCCTTCGTTTAATTTCAATTCATAAATGAGACTCACTTGAAGGATGTTGTGTTGGGATTTTAAATTCGAAAAATCGGTCCCGATGGAACTGTCGAACAAAAAAATATTTTCTTCGCTTGTTCGTCATCCAAAAACAAAACAAATTTTGGTTCCCAGTCGATCTTTGGAATATAATGCTGGAGAGCAAAAAAAAAGTGCTTGTCAAAATAAAATGTGTTTTTTTTTCTCCATACAATACAAATCTACACGTGACAGTGATTCAAAAAGTTTCTGTGATGTACTCGCAGTTTAATCGTCAACAATTGTTCCAATCATGATAATTGATCCAGAAGATTGAGTGGGTGATTGTCACCGATTCTCAACGAGTTTATTATTTTTCATTCTTAATTGGAATGACATTTTACCCCAGTTTAGAACGAAATATTATGATTGAAAAGAAAAATCTTGATTACAGTATTCTGGTCTCTGTAAAACATTTACTTAAATACTATTTTTCTTACCATAAATGGCATTTCTCTTCGTTGTAATTTATATATTTATAATGTGTGCATTACGAAATAGCGCACTCAGTGCGAACTAAATGAGTCAGGAATTCCATCTCTCGCATGTCCCTATTAGTCGAATATTTATCTCCGCCCTTCACCCACGTAAAATCTCGTTTGCCTTGGAGGGGACTTGCTGATTTATTAAAATCGAATTGTACTCGTATAATTAAAAAAAACGATTTTTTTTATTAAAATTTTCAAGTACCTTTGTTTGTAAATCACAAAACTAGTAAAAATGTATAATTCTCGCGATCAAATTTTCATTCCATAAAAATTGTTCAATTTACATTTCCTCTGTCGGTAAATAAAATATTTCTTCTGCCACAGTCGATAATGTAGAAATTCTTTTTTCGTCCACAAAATGTCGATAAAATAAATTTCCCATTGGTCACTCCAAATCGAAGGGTAAATAAGATACGATTTTTTTTTTTTTTAATGGAAAATCACGAAATTAGGAAAACCTCAATCGGGTAAAACGAAGTCAAGTCAATGATATTAAAGTTGACGCCGTTGGAATGCGACTTCACTTATCCAGAGCCTAAAAGTTTGTCATGTTGGATGATAATTGAGAATTTTTTATTATCAATTTGAAAACTGAATCTGCAGAAGAGAAAAATGAGGACGAAAATATAAAAACAGCAATAAATTTATAAGAATATTTTCTGTCGCGTATCAACGATGCAAACTTTATCGATTTATCTGTTACTCCACACGCAGGAGAGGTTATCGTTTTTTTCGGACCCATTTTGATTGAGAGTCTAAATATATAACTTTTCTTAACCAATGGTTATGTCATCGATCGATCGCTGCTACGTATTGCCAACAATTAATTGATGTCTTTAATCGAAGTTTCAAGATGGTTAATTTTTAAATAAATATTGCAATTATAAAGTTATTATTTGATTAATTAAATTATAATTAACTGAATAAATGATCGAGTGCAACTAAGTTCTCAATAATTATGACGCTCGAGTTGTACAAGTGAATTTTTTTTTTCGCAACCAATTTGATGACCTTTACGTATCTTCGAAACTGATTAAAAAAATGTTCCCTCCCCCATATTCGAACTCGTATAATTGGGAATCTGCGAATGGATGTAAAATCTGGTGGGTGTGTTGCGTGGTCGTTTCTCGTGGTCAATCGAGTTATATTTTGTCTTTTGTAACATCGTCTTCTTCGTATATTCTCCACTAGACATTGGTTCGAGGCTTGATCGAGCACAATCATCGGACATATTGGGTGTATACGAAATTAAAAAGTCTTACGAGAGCCACGAGAACGATCAGTCTCGTATCGATCGTCGTGTTGATTTTTCTCATTCTTTAAACTTAAAAATAGTCATTTATCGAATTAACTGTACAACGAAAAAGTCATTTTTTAGAGTGCTCTGATAATAACATAAAAACAGTACCAATCAATCGTTTAATCACTTTTATGTCCTTAAAAAAAATTCAAAAAAATTAAAAATTCAATATTTCTAAATAGTTTATAAAAATTTGGTGATAAAGATTCAATTTTCTTTATTAAACGATCGACGACATTTAAATACAATCTCAAATAACTCTTCGAGATAAATTTATAAAATTGTGGTGCATTTTGAAAATCTTTTTAAAAAACATAATAATAATAAATAAATAAAACTCTTGTGCCTGTGTGGGTCGATCATCGAGACCTTGATATCGCTTGTTTACTTTCGAGAACCCATATGTGACTTGATCGGACCTTCGTTTCAAGCGTATATATACAGGGTTTTTTAAATTCAATAGTCAATAGTGAACATCTGATTTTTTTTCACCTGATCTTTTGTTTCAACATTTTATTTATTTATATGTTTCTTTCCTCACGCCTTTGGTGGTATATTCGGGCAAATTGCATTTGAATAAAAAAGTCGACTTTTTTGTTGAATACGATCAATATAATTGGATATTAACAAAAAACAATTGTCATTCCAACAGTAAATTTTATTTTCCCACATTTTTAGAATGTTGATATGAAAAATCATGTCTTTATTATCCAAGAAATAAGATCCGCACGGAAACTGTGACTGGGCACTGTCCGTTTTTTGATAAATAAAAAAATCAATAAGTAAACAGCCAAAAAAATGAACAAATAAACAAACAAATAATATTTTGTTGATCGTATTTAACAAAAAAATGGACCGTTTTAACAGAGTTTCGTTTCCATTGTCGCGGAATGATACCTGATTGAAAATTAAACTTGAAACGCCTTGTAAGCACTGCCTCTTCGTCGATTTTTCATCCCACGCGTTATCGATAACACCGCTCGGTTCTCGTAACAAAATAATTTAGCATGAAAACAGATAATGAAAATTGAGCCGCAGCAATATTATTTGTTGTCGAGTCTGAAATAGAAACAACAAATAAATAAAATCTCTGCAGCAGGCTAAAAAAAAAAGAACTTTATAAACATTTATCTGACTGTTGTTCATTTCGACCCTAATCTAATTTTTTTATTCACCAATTTCTTTCGAAATAATAACAATAAAATTCGTGTTTATTAGCCTCGAGTCTCCGGAGTTCCTTGTTACAAATTTACCGCATGGCCAATTGCTTCATTAGTCGTAGACAGAAAAATGAAGGAAGTATGAGAAAAAGACAAAGTTAGTTGCGCTAATATAGCAGCTCGGAGAAGGAGATTAAAAGAAAAGAAGAAAATAAAAAAATGAAACGAAGAAAAACATGAGAAGATTCGGTGTGTCTGGCTATTTCGTTGTGAGTTATTTCTGGTTGTTCGCTCTCGCGTAACTAGGTGAAAACTCCTAGATTTCCCTCTCTCGGTTTCTCTTCTCTCTTTCTGCAATGTCCCATCTCTCAAAAACTTCTCGACCTCCTCCTTCTCTCTCCCTCTCTATCTCACTCTCTTTCTCATTCTTGCTCGATTTTCTCGAGTGCCTGTGGACACATACAAGTTACAAATGCTCATCTGTGTTTAGGGGACGATCTCTTGTTTACAAAAAGACGTTATTTATCCTCTTCCAGAACCAAAGTCACCCAACTTACGCCTTTTTCTAAATCGTTAAAGATTTTACACTTGAATATATAAAAATGTGTTTATAGTAAAATTTAGCTAGGCCAAGGAAATGTTAGAATGGGGGGAAGGTCCGGATACAAAATTTCATACACGTAACTTTGCGCAGTCGAATATATTTTGATGAAGGTGGAGAGAGAGAGAGAGAGAGAGAGAGAGAGAGAGAGAGAGAGAGAGAGAG